>CAUIUS010000100.1:0-59615 GCA_961210405.1 Drosophila mercatorum | reverse complement strand
TGAGTCCGGCATTTCCTTCGCCGTGCTTGCGGACTGAGTCCCCAGTCGACGCGTAGCACACGGGTCAGGGCTCCGACGACCCCAGTGGATCACGTATATACGTATATGGGGGAAAAACTCAACCGCTCGCCAACTGTGATGCCAAGGTAACGATTTGCGTCACATACCGTGTTTGCTCCTGAAAAGCTTACGGCGGGGGGTCTGCCGGACGTTTCCCCTTAGGAGCATCGTCACAGTCTTCGTGCCGAGACTGAGACGCCTACCTCAATGCCCCATCCTCCAACTATCTCCATAAGTTGGGCGCCTTTGAGCTCCAGTTGGGATCTGGATTCTCCCTCGATGAGCAGCATAAGATCGTCAGCATATGCACTGATCGTGCAGTGCGCTTCCAGGCGATGCAGAGGACATCCATTAATATGTTCCAAATAAATGGACCACTAATGGACCCCTGCGGGCAGCGGGTTACATCGACGTTGACTTCGCCGAAGCTGCTGACGATGCTAGCTTTTCGGTCGAAAGAAGCTGCGCCAGATCCCAACTTCCCTGCATCCAAGATCAGATAGTCGGCGTAACGCTGCGTCCCATTCGACGTGGTCGAAAGCTCCTCTGAAGTCAATGAAGACTCCGAGCACGTATCTAGCCGGGCTGGCTTCAATACTGCTCACAACATGACTCCAGGCATCCTCGACGCAGCGTCCGGGACGAAAGCCGAATTGCCATCGACTTTCGTCCGTGAGCACCTCCTTTATACGGTTCACCATAACTCCCTCCAGCACTTTGCCTAAGACAGGCAGCAGGCAGATGCCCCGATAGGACGCTGGATCGCTCCTGTCCTTGTCGGGGCCTTTGAGGAGCGCAACCACACGTGGGCGCTTCCACTCAGTGGGGAAATACCCATCTGCCAGACAACGGAGTACATCGTTGTCATGTGCTCCGGGATGGCGCGCCAAACCGCTTTGACCATGCCCCCAGTGATGCCATCTAAACCAGGTGAGCGTCTGCTCCGAACCTTGGCGATGCATGTCTCGACCTCAATCGGGTCGAGTACTGGGGGCACTTCTGGTGGAACAAGAACGTCCACTGGCCTCTCCGCAGCAGGGAAAAAGCTGTGGAGCAGGACGTTCGCGCAGGCGTGCCAGGTTACGACCAGCTCATTGTTCCACCGAAGGCATCCAAGATCGGTGCACTTCTTGCGGCCTCGGCATATCCTATAGACAGACCCCAGGGGTCGTCTTGGTGCTCGCCGACATATCTTCTCCAATTTTCCTCCTTTTCACGCAGCATCATCCTCTCGTATTCCTTTCGGGCGATCCTGAAATACGAGGCCAGGACGGCTACACTTTCGCTGTGCGTGCGACGAGCATGCTGCAGCCGGCGCCGGGCTCTCCTGAGCTCGCGGCGTGCGTCAGTGAGCGGCAGTCCACCAGCTCACACGACGTTTGGCCCGCAATTGCTGTCGCCCAAACACAGCGTCGCTCACCTGATGTATTAGGGAGCGAAGTGCAGCCACCTGTTCATCAGATGCCATCACGCGAAACTGCTCCAGAGGAAAATCCATCGATGCAGTCCTTAGCTCATCACCGAAACGCCGCCAGTCAGCACTGTGGAGCTTCCACGAGGGCACAGGAGCATAGCTCTCAACTGTGCTTGCCGGATCGAGGGTCACAACAACAGTGATGATGTTGTGGTCGCTCAGATCCCACTCGCTTACGCTCCACTCATACGCAGCCCACGTAGTCGCTGAATCACTGACGATAGTGACGTCGATATCGCTCCGCGCCCTGCGATTATCGAACGTGTACCATTGCTGTGGACATTAAGCACGCCGGCTCGACTGCCCTGAACCCAGTCAGCTAGCAGTTCACCCCGCTGCCTGTTCAAGTAGCCCGAGAACGCTCGGGGAGCTTACTGAACCACAGGGGGATACTGCGTTCGCGTCAAGGCCATAGATGACGGGCGTGCGGCTGGCCAGCAGCAGCACCGCATCCATGTACAGCATGTACGGCTCCAATTCTGCGTTAAATTGGCGGTATACGGAGGTGAGGAAAATTGAGCCGAAATTTCCCGACACACTCACGCATACGCCATGCTCGGTGATGAGCGAGGAGACAGGCATGCAGACGACCTCCTGGTCGTCTACGATCTAACGGCTTTGTTCCGTTTGTCGGAGAATACTCGCATGCCTGCCGGTAATCCGGTGATCCTTCCTCCACGGTCAACATATGGCTCCTGGAGCAACGCGAACTTGACCCCGAGTCTCTCATCTGGACTCCAAGGTCAATTACGGCAGCTCTACTGCGGCCGCAGTTAGCCTGGATGATTCTAAACATTGTTAGTGTCAGAAGCCACCCTGGCGAGCACAGCTCCGTACACCGGACACGCTGCCGAAAGCATACGGTGCTTTGACGGCAGGCCCTTGAAGCTGCAGTTCCTGCAGGACACAGGGTTGCTGCACTTCGAGGCGCGGTGTCCGGCTTGTCCGCATTGCCGGCAGGTCTCCTCCTTCATCCTGCACTGTGCCACACGGTGGTCAAAACTGACACACCTGTGGCAAGCGTACGTCGGCGTGACGGTGTGCCAGCGGAAGGAGAACCATTCAACGTAAATCCTGTCGTGATCCTCCAAGATATCCAGGGCCTTCTGGTCTACCTCCAGCTGGATGTTGACCGTGGGTCCGCTCTCAGCTGTCCATGGCTTCGATGTGATTTTCACCGACTTCTCGAAGACAACACTGGCCATGCGTCCCAAGAAGTGGTTAGTCCACATCCCGTCCATGAACTGCTTCGCGGTGATGCTGCTGTCCACGTCGCGGACCATCACCCTAGGCTTCGAGGCGGCGTTCTGCTTCACGTCAAGTCCAACTTCCTTGAACTTGGGGTTCGTCACTACCCTGCGTATCTCTCCAGAGGATGGGGTGCGGATGATGGCACCTCCCCGCTTCAGCTCTCGCACCTCGTGTACACGTACACCAAGTGCAGGCGCAACCTCTTTGCGTACTCGCTCAGCGACTTGCTTAGGAGTTTCCTCCGGGTTATTGCTCGTCACAATTGCCGACCATGTTTCCGCAACCTTGCGGATGCGGGGTGCAGCAACTGGAGCAGCGGGGGCAGCAGTAGTGGCGGCTAGGGTGACGACGGGCTGGGGCGGATCCTCCTCTCGGTCTCCAGCTCCTTCATTTGCTCCATACATATCCAGGACCAGCTCTTGGTACTTCGCCGCAAGGTCCAGCACGCTGAGCGCAACGGCGTTGGGCACATCTTCAACCAAGATGGCCTTCCTGGAGCTTCCTCTCGATGTGCTGCATACGCTGCAGCACAGAGTTGGAGCTCACCTTGGCTTCAGCTCCAGCGATGCCATGGCGCCGATGGGGACAGCGGCAACGGTGGCGGCGGCGACAGTAGCGGCGGCGGCGGCGGCGGCGGCGGCGGCGGACGTCGATGGCCTCTCCTCGGCAGCGGGTGCAGCAGCAGGGCAGCAGGGGGGGCAGCGCGGGTGCAGCGCAGGCAGCAGCGGGTACAGCAGCGGGTACAGCAACGGCTCAGCAGCGGGTACAGCCGTAGGGGCAGCAGCAGCGGCAGCACAGGAGGCGGCGGCTGTAGCTACGGAATGGCTACCTTTGCCAGCGATGATGGCGGCCAGGAGGCGTCGCTTTTCTTCGCAGCTTCGTCGCACGCGACAAACTTACGCGGCGGAGAGTCCGGTGGCGGCATCACGAGCGCGCCCGTCATCGCGGCTCGTGCCGATGCACGAGCGCGGCTGCGCTTCTTGCGCCCCGAACGCGGGGGGAACCCACCGACGCAGCGTTTTGCTGCTCGCGTCACTTCCATTTTTTCCACCGTCCTGGTATTACTACTTTTATTTCCGGCAACGCACAAAAGTATGCTGTACAAAAAATGTAGTCCTTTTTTATTGGCTGGCCAATCAGCGCTCAAAGCGGTGCCACCTTTCCTAAACGCGCGCTACGAGATCGCTTATCGCGGAAGCGCCGAAATAACAAAATTAAAAGAAAACAATTGTTTTTACAACAACAATGTTGACTCGGATAAATTCGTTAACGAATAGC
Source organism: Drosophila mercatorum (assembly GCA_961210405.1). Taxonomy (NCBI): domain Eukaryota; kingdom Metazoa; phylum Arthropoda; class Insecta; order Diptera; family Drosophilidae; genus Drosophila; species Drosophila mercatorum. The sequence goes on along the minus strand of CAUIUS010000100.1, from coordinate 55,552 downwards.
CGACAAAAACAAACCGCTCGCTTTGAGCGTCAGACATCAACTGAGTTAGTAGATGGGGACAGAAATCCTAGTTTTGTTTAACGTGGCGTGTACCCCGAGAGGGTTTAAACCCGGTACTCGCTTGTGCCACAATGTACATAGTACAGCGGGTGAATTAAATGCGTCCCCGCCCCTAAAAAATCTTTTAAGTACCAGTTCGAAATATGCTGTCGGGCAATGTTCCTTTGGTCAGGGCGAGGCCTATTTTAACCTCTGCTGGCTACGGGTACAGCATCCGCCGTGATTCAACGCCACGTTGCCATGACAGTTTTAACACCACAGCCACCACGAAACTCCCACAAAAAGGGGGAACCTCATTTGGCCTTGGCCACCAGCCCATCCCGTGGTTCAAATTTACAGCTTTGATCGGCTGATCGCAGTCTAAACTGCTTCCCAAAGGTTTCCGACAACCAGGAGCTGGGTGGGGACCTCCGACTACCTCCTAACGGGGGAAGCCTCCCAAATTAAGGCTTTGGTACACCTTTCGACTCTCTCCTTTAAAGAAGAAAGTCTTCCAAATTGGTTTGGTAAGTTTCCACTCATCCGGAGAGTCTCCCAAATTTTTAAAGGGCTTTGTCCGACCTTGACTCTCTCCATAAAGAAGAAAGTCTTCCAAATTAAGGCTTTGGGGGCCTTTCGACTCATCACAAGGATGAGTCTCCCAAACTTAAGGACTTTGGTCCGACCTTCGACTTTCCAAAAGAAGAAAGTCTTCCAAATTAAGGTTTTGGGCCTTTTCAATCACAAGGTGAGTCTCCCAAACAAGGACTTTGGTTCGACCTTCGACTCTCTCCATAAAGAAGAGAGTCTTCCAAATTAAGGCTTTGGGGGGCCTTTCGACCATCACAGGGATAAGTCTCCCAGATTTAAGGACTTTGGTCGGACCCGACTTTCTTGTAAGAGAGTCTTCCAATTTGGGTATTGGTGAACCTTCGTAGCAGTTCCACTCCCAGTTTTGACAACGTCGGGCTACTGGTCGACCAGGTCTCCCGTCCTCCTGGATCATCAGCATGGTCGCCTGCTGAAGCTATGTGCGCATAGTCATCAAGCAGTTCATGCTCGTCACCCTGAGTGAATATAAGTTCACCGGATTCATCCTGCTGGATTCAAGCCTTTCCAGGTCCCGCACGTCCCGCAAAGTGGGCAGGCAATAGAACGGCCGTCCTCTTGGGGGCCACATAGACATCCAGCAGTCTCGCTAAGACCACGCTCATGCAGAAAGCGTTCAACGAGCCATGGCCATTTGAAACCGCCATGCATCGTAACTTGAAGTCGGGGGCGGCTGAAGGAGCGTGGGTAACATCCGGGATGAACTTATGCAACCGGCCGTGTTCGCTGTCATCCCACCGGAGCTGCCATTGCGCAAAATCGCTCGTCCATGGCTCTCTCGTCCTGCGATCAAGGGTGGAAACGTCTTGATCGTAGACCAACCCCCTTCTACCATGGGGTGTTCCCCAACTTAAACCGCCTTTGCGGTGCCATTGCAACTAGGTCCAGCGGTGGAGCTCCAGCTAGCACTTCAAGGGCATCGAGATACCGTTCGGCACGTGGGCAAACATCCTAAAAGGATGCGGATGGCAGGACTTGAGCGCCTCCGGCCCCGACTATCTCATCGCCATCTTGCCATGCAAAGGGCCCCAAAAAGGCACAAGGCACCATGAGTCCGGAATATCCTTCGCCGTGCTTGCGGACTGATCCCCAGTCGACGCGGCACACGGGTCAGGCCCGACGACTCCAGTTAGCCGATCACGTATATACGTGATATGCGGAGAAAACTCAACCGCTCCCAATGGTGCCAAAACGATTTAGTCACATACCGTAAATTTGCTCCTGCAAAGCTTACGGCGGGCCTGCCGCCGACAGTTTGCCCTTAAGGAGCACGTCACAGTCTTCGTTGCCGAGACTGAGACGCCTACCTCAAGCCCCATCCTCCAACTATCTCCATAAGTTGGGGTTTTGAGCTCCAGTTGGGATCTGGATTCCCATCGATGAGCAGCATAAGATCGTCAGATATGCACTGATCGTGCAGTGCTTTCCAGGCGATGCAGGAGGACATCCATTAGTATGTTCCAAAATGAATGGACCACTAATGGACCCTGCGGGCAGCCAGGGGTTACATCTACGTTAACTTGGGCCGAAGCTGCTGACGATGCGGCTTTTCGGTCCGAAAAGAAGCTGCGCCAGACCCAACTTCCTGCATCCAAGATCCGATAGTCGGCGTAATGTTGCGTCCCATTCGACGTGGTCGGTTCCTCTGAAGTCAATGAAGACTCCACCGTATCTGGCCGGGCTGGCTTCAATACTGCTCAAACATGACTCCAGGAAATTCGACGCAGGTCCGGGACGAAAGCCCGAATTGCCATCGATTTCGTCCGTGAGCCCCCTCCTTTATACGGTTCACCATAACTCCTCCGGCACTTTCCCCTGAAGGCAGCAGGCAGATGCCCCGATAGGACGCTGGATCGCTCCTGTCCTTGTCGGGGCCTTTGAGGAGCGCAACCACACGTGGGCGCTTCCACCAGGGGGGGAAATACCCATCTGCCAGACAACGGGAGTACATCGTTGTCATGTGCTCCGGGATGGCGCGCCCAAACCGCTTTGACCATGCCCCAGGACCATCAAAAACCAGGTGAGCGTCTGCCCGAACCTTGGCGATGCATGTCTGGGACCTCAATCGGGTCGAGTATAGCCCGGTGGAACAAGAACGTCCCCGGCCCTCCGCAGCGGGAAAAGCGTGGAGGGACGCGCCAGGCGTGCCAGGAGACCAGCTCATTGTTCCCCGAAGGCATCCAAGATCGGTGCACTTCTTGCGGCCCGGCTACCCCATAGACAGACCCCGGGGTCGTCTTGGTCCTCGCCGACATATCTTCTCCTTTCCCCCCTTTTCACGCAGCATCATCCCCCTCGTATTCCTTTCGGGCGATCCGAAATACGGGGGGCCAGGACGGCTACACTTTCGCTGTGCGGCGACGAGCATCCCGGCCGGCGCCGGGCTCTCCGGGCCGCGGCGTGCGTCAGTGAGGGGCGTCCACCGCTCCACGACGTTTGGCCCGAATTGCTGTCGCCCAAACACAGCGTCGCTCACCTGATGTATTAGGGCGAAGTGCGGCCACCGGGCCATAAAGATGCCATCACGCGAAAACTGCTCCAGGGAAAATCCATCGATGCAGTCCTTAGCTCATCACCGAAACGCCGCCAGTCAGCACTGTGGAGCTTCCACGAGGGCACGGAATAGCCCCCAACTGTGCTTGCCGGATCGAGGGTCACAACAACAGTGATGATGTTGTTCGCTCAGATCCCACTCGCTTACGCTCCACTCATACGCAGCCCACGTAGTCGCTGAATCCTGACGAAGTGACGTCGATATCCCGCGCCCTGCGATTATCGAACGTGTACACTTGCTGTGGACATTAACACGCCGGCTCGACTGCCCTGAACCCAGTCGGGTGAGTTCACCCCGCTGCCTGTTCAAGTAGCCCCGAGAACGCTCGGGGAGCTTACTGAACCACGGGGGGGGTACTCCCGTTCGCGTCAAGGCCATAGATGACGGGCGTGCGGCTGGCCAGCAGCACCCGCATCCATGTACAGCATGTACCCCAATTCTGGTTAAATTGGCAGTATACGGAGGGAGGGAAAAATTTAGCCGAAATTTCCCGACACACTCAGCATACGCCATGCTCGGTGATGAGCGAGGAGAAGGAGCAGACGACCTCCTGGTCGTCTTTTCGATCCAAAAAGGGTTGTTCCGTGGCCGAAATACTCGCATGCCTGCCGGTAATCCGGTGATCCTTCCTCCACGGTCAACATATGGCCCCCTTGGGGCAACGCGAACTTGACCCCCGAGTCTCTCATCCGACTCCAAGGTCAATTACGGCAGCTCTACTGCGGCCGCAGTTAGCCTGGATGATTCTAAACATTGTTAGTGTCTAGAAGCCACCCTGGCGAGCACAGCTCCGTACACCGGACACGCGCCGAAAGCATACGGTGCTTTGACGGCAGGCCCTTGAAGCTGCAGTTCCTGCAGGACACAGGGTTGCTGACTTCGAGGGCGGGTCCCGGCTTGTCCCATTGCCGGCAGGTCTCCTCCTTCATCCTGCACTGTGCCACACGGTGGTCAAAACGACACACCTGTGGCAAGCGCCTCGGCGGACGGTGTGCCAGCGGAAGGAGAACCATTCAACGAAATCCGTCGTGATCCTCCAAGATATCCAGGGCCTTCTGGTCTACCTCCAGCTGGATGTTGACCGTGGGTCCCTTTCTCAGCTTCCATGGCTTCGATGTGATTTTCACCGACTTCTCGAAGACAACCCGGCCATGCCCCCCCAAGAAGTGGTTAGTCCACATCCCGTCCATGAACTGCTTCGCGGTGATGCTGCTGTCCACGTCGCGGACCATCACCCTAGGCTTCGAGGGGCGTTCTGCTTCACGTCAAGTCCAACTTCCTTGAATTTTGGGGTTCGTCACTACCCTGCGTATCTCTCCAGAGGATGGGGGTGCGGATGATGGCACCTCCCCGCTTGAGCCACCGCACCTCGTACACGACACCGGGCGGGCGCAACCTCCTTACGGACTCGCTCAGCGACTTGCTGGGGGGGTTCCTCAGGGTTGTTGTCGTCACAATTGCCGACCATGTTTCCGCAACCTTGCGGATGCGGTCCCAACTGGAGAAACGGGGGCAGCAGGGGGCGGCTAGGTGACGGCGGGCTGGGGCGGATCCTCCTCCCCGGTCTCCAGCTCCTTCATGGCCCTACATATCAGTACCAGCCCTGGTACTTCCCCCCGCCAGATCCAGCACGCTGAGGGGCAACGGCGTTGGGCCATCTTCAACCAAGAGGGCCCCTTCCGAGCTTCCTTCCTCGATGTGCTGCATCGTCAGCCAGAGTTGGACCCCACCTTGGCTTCAGCCCGGAGCCTAGGCGCCGGGGGGACAGCGGCAACGGTGGCGGCGGCGACGGTAGCGGCGGCGGGGCGGCGGCGGCGGCGGCGGACGTCGATGGCCTCTCCCAGCGGGTGCAGCAGCAGGGGCAGCAGGGGGGGCAGCAGGGGGTGCGGCAGCGGGGGCAGCAGCGGGTACGGCAGCGGGTCGCGGCGGCTGGCGGCGGGTACAGCCGTGGGGGGCGGCAGCAGCGGCACAGGGGCGGCGGCTGGCTGCGGAATGGCCCTTTGCCAGCGATGATGGCGGCCGGGGAGGCGTCGCTGTTTCGCTGGCTTCGTCGCCGCGACAAACTTACGCGGCGGAGAGCCCGGTGGGGCATCCGAGCGCGTCCGTCATCGCGGCTCGTGCCGATGCACAACGCGGCTGCGCTTTGCGCCCGCCCAACCGCGGAATTCACGAGAGGCTGCTGTCGGTCACTTCCATTTTTTCCACCGTCCTAAAAGATGTACTACTTTATTTCCGGCAACGCACAAAAGTATGCTGTACAAAAATGTAGTCCTTTTTTGATTGGTTGAATCAGCGCTAAATAGGGGTTTTCTCACCGACGCACTAATACACGCCGCTACAGAACGTTTTTATCGCGGAAGCGCCGAAATAAGAAAATTAGCGCGCCGAAAAAAATTTTGTTTTTACAACAACAATGTTGACTCGCGATAAATTCGTTAACGAATAGCCGACAACACAACCGCTCGCTTTGACCCGTCAGACATCAACTGAGAGATAGGGACGGTAGGAATTCGTTAATCCATTCATGCCCCGTCACTAATTAGATGACGAGGCATTTGGCTACCTTAAGAGAGTCATAGTTACTCCCGCCGTTGACCCGCGCTTCTTGAATTTTTCCACTTTGACATTCAGAGCACTCCCAGAAATCACATTTGTCAACACCCGCTAGGCCCATCACAATGCTTTTTTTTAATTAAAACAGTCATTCCCCAAGTCCGTGCCAGTTCTGAATTGATTGTTAATTGATAATCGTTTAAAAAAGAACTAACCGGTTGCCCGACCAGTATTTTTAAAAAAATTTTAGCAAAAAGTTCCAAAATTGGCCAGTAACTAAACTATCCGGGAACGAAACTACCATAAAAATAGAAACTCTTTTCCCAGAACGGACAAAACCATGTTATTGTTTCCCAATCAAGCCCGACTATCTCAATCTTCAGAGCCAACCCCCTTTTCCCGAAGTTACGGATCTAATTTGCCGACTTCCTTACCTACATTATTTCGACTAGAGACTCTTCATTTTGGGGACCAGCTGCGGATATTGGTACGGCCTGTTGGGAAGTTTGCTTCCCCACCAAAAATTTTTAAGGTCCGAGGAGAAAATATCGACACAACAGTATATGTCACTCTTCTAGCCCATCTACCATATCTCTCTGCAAAGACTTCCATGGAAATACGGCTATAAAACAGAAAAGAAAACTCCCGATATTTTCTCGACGGCTTCTTTATGGTCGTTCCTGTTGCCAGGATGAGCACGGGCCCAATTTAATAACAAACGGATACTCAACAGGTTACGGAATTGGAACCGTATTCCCTTTCGTTAAAATTATTCAAGTGTATAAAAATCCGTATTTAGGCATATATATTTTGACTTTTCTTTTCCCGAAAATTTTCGGCTTTCCCTTGAACTTAGGAGATACTCGTGATCAACCACTGTTACACGAAACCCTTTCCACTTCAGTCCTCCGGGCTCATTCATTATTTGTTTCTACCACCAAGATCTGTACCAATAGCGGCTCCATGCAGGCACGCCAAACACTTCTATGCACACCATTGTACTACCACTAAAGTTTCAAAATTTATATTACAAGTAATATAAATCTCTATTTGCGGTAATGTATGGTATACAACAAGCGCCATCCATTTTAAGGGCTGGTTGCTTCGGCAGGTGATTTTACACATTTTAGCGGATTTCGACTTCCATGATCACCGTCCTGCTGTTTTGCCCGGTTTTGGTTTTCTGTAGAGTTTTTTTTTGGGCACCGTAACTTAACTTTTTCATCCCCCAGCGCCAGTTCTCTTCGTGGGGCCCCCTGGGCACATTATTCATAACCTTAAACTTCATATCAAGAAAGTTGGTTCTTACCCATTTAAAGTTTGAAATAGGTTAAGATCGTTTCGACCTAAGGCCTCAATCATTCGCTTTACCAGATAAGATTATTTTTTTATAATATTTAAAGCACCAGCATCCTGAGGAAACTTCGGAAGGAACCGCATTTGATGGTTCGATTGGTCTTTCCCCCTATACTCAATTCTGACAATCGATTTGCACGTCAGAACTGTTTCGGTCTTCCATCAGGGTTTCCCCTGACTTCAACCTGATCAAGATAGTTCACCATCTTTCGGGTCACAGAATATGCTCAAGGTGTTCTAGTTAGAGGAATAAAAATATAAATATCATTATACATAACTATATAGAACGCCCCGGGATTGTGTTAATCAACCATAAATAGTTAAAAAACTAATTCATTAATAGTCAAGTTAATTACGCTATTAGGTTTATATCCCAATAACTTGCACATATGTTAACTCCTTGGTCCTGTTTAAACGGGTCCCGAAGGTATCCTGAATCTTTCGCATTTTAATCATACAAGTGCATATAATAAACACAATAATCAATGATAATCATGCCATTATAAATTCCGAAAAAAATTTAACGCACTGTAATCTTATAAATCTATCAGCACTTTATCAAAGTTATAACTATTATTTCATGTTAAAATGCAAGCACTCTAATTGAAAAAAACAAAATGACATAATTGTATGATAAATTTAATATTAATAGATTACAATGTCCTTATATGGAAAAAATGCACACTATTATTATAATATTGTTTAAATACTACAATTCTAATGATGAATTTTCCATAACGGATATTCAGGTTCATCGGGCTTAACCTCTAAGCAGTTTCACGTACTCATTTAACTCTCTATTCAGAGTTCTTTTCAACTTTCCCTCACGGTACTTGTACTATCGGTCTCATGGTTATATTTAGTTTTAGATGGAGTTTACCACCCACTTAGTGCTGCACTATCAAGCAACACGACTCTTTGGAAACACCATCTAATAATCATTAACGTTATACGGGCCTGGCACCCTCTATGGGTAAATGGCCTCATTTAAGAAGGACTTAAATCGTTAATTTCTCATACTAGAATATTGATGTTCCATACACTGCATCTCACATTTGCCATATAGGCAAAGTGACTTAGTGCTGAACTGATTTCTTTTCGCTCGCCGCTACTAAGAAAATCCTTGTTAGTTTCTTTTTCCTCCCCTAATTAATATGCTTAAATTCAGGGGTAGTCCCATATGAGTTGAGGTTGTATAAAACAATGTTAATTGAACATATTTTAGTAATTGCTCAATATAATGGATTCTACATTTACATGCTTGAAGAACTATAATATATACAACAATTCTTTTCTCTGCACATCAATAAGAGGCAATTCTAGATGAAAAAAAATATTTTTCTTTTTATCTGACTTTCCTCAGTATTATTCGATGTGAATAAAAGAAAAATATATTTCTTCAATTTTCTCTATACAAAATATACAATGAGATGTAGTACCTTCCATATATATTTTAATATTATGAATATAAAAAAATATCCAATAATATACCATATGCTTAAAATTCGAAAAATTTTAAACAACTTAATTAGCATAGTCTTACAACCCTCAACCATATGTAGTCCAAGCACACTATAAAATTAATTAAAGTACATAACAGCATGGACTGCGATATGCGTTCAAAATGTCGATGTTCATGTGTCCTGCAGTTCACACGATGACGCACAGTTTGCTGCGTTCTTCATCGACCCATGAGCCGAGTGATCCACCGCTTAGAGTGATAAATTTGTTTTGGTTTATTTCATTACGTCACAATTATGTTTATTGAAAGAAATTAAAAATACACATTTCTACTTGGCATATATCAATTCCTTCAATAAAATTATTTTTTATACCTAAACAATGTTGCGAGATGTCTTAGTTCTACATAATTTTAAAAATATGGTACATGACATATATTTCAAATATAACAAGAATTATATATTTTTAAAGACATATATGTAAAGCTTTAACCTGAAAACAGGTACAACATTATATATTCAGGTTGTTGCGTTTATATAACGTATGCGCATTTGTTAATGAACAATACATCTGTGCACGCATGTATACTATGGTACATATACACGCAAAATATTTTCTTCACTAATTCAAGACTTACAAATATATATATATAATTTCCAAACTATAAGGGCATGACATAAATAATCTTTTACAACAAATTTCAGTTGGCTTATACAAATAAGTAAGTGTGATTTAGTAAATTATTTAATGACAGTAAAACTTTATATAATTAAATACAAAATTTTTTTATTAACGGAAATGAACATTATTCAATAATGATCCTTCCGCAGGTTCACCTACGGAAACCTTGTTACGACTTTTACTTCCTCTAAATAATCAAGTTCGGTCAACTTTTGCGAAACAACCGCAACACACGAGGCGTCACAGTGATCACGTCCGGAGACCTCACTAAATAATTCAATCGGTAGTAGCGACGGGCGGTGTGTACAAAGGGCAGGACGTAATCAATGCGAGTTAATGACTCACACTTCTGGAATTCCAAGTCATGTGAACAGTTTCAGTTCACAATCCCAAGCATGAAAGGGTTCAGCGGTTTACCCGGACCTCTCGGTCTAGGAAATACACGTTGATACTTTCATTGTGGCGCGTGCAGCCCAGGACATCTAAGGGCATCACAGACCTGTTATTGTCAATCTCATTATTGCTAGACGCAATTTGTCCATTTAAGAAGCTAGTGTCCTTATAATGGGACAAACCAACAGGTAGGCTCCACTTACATAAACACATTCAAACACAATAAACATTTTACTGCCACCATGAATGAAGGCTATATAAGCTTCAACACCATAATCCTGAAGATATCTATTTAATATATTTGAGTCTCGTTCGTTATCGGAATTAACCAGACAAATCCTCCACGAACTAAGAACGGCCATGCACCACCACCCATAGATTCGAGAAAGAGCTATCAATCTGTCTTACACACTTATGTTCGGACCTGGTAAGTTTTCCCGTGTTGAGTCAAATTAAGCCGCAGGCTCCACTCCTGGTGGTGCCCTTCCGTCAATTCCTTTAAGTTTCAGCTTTGCAACCATACTTCCCCGGAGCCCAAAAGCTTTGGTTTCCCGGGAAGCGACTGAGAGAGCCATAAAAGTAGCTACACCCAATTGCTAGCTGGCATCGTTTATGGTTAGAACTAGGGCGGTATCTGATCGCCTTCGAACCTCTAACTTTCGTTCTTGATTAATGAAAACATCTTTTGGCAAATGCTTTCGCTTAAGTTAGTCTTACGACGGTCCAAGAATTTCACCTCTCGCGTCGTAATACTAATGCCCCCAAACTCTTCTATTAATCATTACCTCTTGATCTGAAAACCAATGAAAGCAGAACAGAGGTCTTATTTCATTATCCCATGCAACAGAATATTCAGGCATTTGAAGCCTGCTTTAAGCACTCTAATTTGTTCAAAGTAATTGTACCGGCCCACAATAACACTCGATGAAGAGCACTAATGCAGGTTTTTAAATAGGAGGAATATCTAAAAAATACAAGTATTTAATTAAATATAAGAACTCCACCGGTAATACGCTTACATACATAAAGGTATAGTACTAACCACAATTGTAAGTTGTACTACCCGTATGAAGCACAAGTTCAACTACGAACGTTTTAACCGCAACAACTTTAATATACGCTTTTGGAGCTGGAATTACCGCGGCTGCTGGCACCAGACTTGCCCTCCAATAGGTCCTTGTTAAAGGATTTAAAGTGTACTCATTCCAATTACAGGGCCTCGGATATGAGTCCTGTATTGTTATTTTTCGTCACTACCTCCCCGAGCTGGGAGTGGGTAATTTACGCGCCTGCTGCCTTCCTTAGATGTGGTAGCCGTTTCCAGGCTCCCTCTCCGGAATCGAACCCCGATTCCCCGTTACCCGTTGCAACCATGGTAGTCCTAGATACTACCATCAAAAAGTTGATAGGGCAGACATTTGAAAGATCTGTCGTCGGTACAAGACCATACGATCTGCATGTTATCTAGAGTTCAACCAATGTAACGATCTTGGATCGCTTGGTTTTAGCTAATAAAAGCACACGTTCCAAAAGGTCCGTGTTTTAATTGCATGTATTAGCTCTAGAATTACCACAGTTATCCAAGTAACTGTTAACGATCTAAGGAACCATAACTGATATAATGAGCCTTTTGCGGTTTCACTTTTAATTCGTGTGTACTTAGACATGCATGGCTTAATCTTTGAGACAAGCATATAACTACTGGCAGGATCAACCAGAATAATGTTATTTGTTTTTTTCTCGTATGTATAAATAAATATACAAACAAGTTTATTACATTACAAATTTAATTAAATGACAGATTAATATATTTTTGAATAAAATATATATATAAATAGACATGCATTAAACGAATATGGCCATCATTATATGGCAATCATATTCTCTTCTTTAAAATTTACATTTATTTTTAAACATAACTGTTAATATCTATATAAATTATATATAATTCGTTCAAATATATTTTTTTATGATCACTTACTTAATATATATATCACATTGTTTAATTCCATATTATGGAGCAAACAATTTTATTATGATGACAATTATATTATTTATTTACTTGTATAAATTGATATATATGCAGCAATTTGTACTACATATACGTCAACCAATTTTCATACATTTAATAAAACATACCATATACAATACAACTAAAGTATATTATACGTGGATATGTTGGGTTGATGACATAATATAATTATACATATTTTTTTTACTAAGAAAAAAAACGTATATAACAAAAGTTGACAATATTTTCTCCCGACGCTACTACTCTTTTACATACATAACACCAAACAATTATGCACTTAAGACTTTCGCCCCGGGATCTAACTGAGAATTAACGATAATTGGAAACACATTGAGTTATATATTGAATGTTATATCAATATACCTTGGCAATATTCCGCTAATTATCTTTTTGGGTATCGCAGCCAAGTGCTTTAAAGCAACACAATAACGATGTGGGACATATATTATTGAAAACTCGATATTTGAGTATATAACATTATAATTATTATATGCTTACAGCACATAATGTGATGAGCAACCACTGCTCATCATGTAGAGGTTTTTTGACACAATTTCCATAAAGACGATAGTTTTTCCAAAGGCTACCATTCACCTTATATTATCATGTACTCAATTTAATAATACAATCGTAAAACTTCATTATTCTTTATCGTATCACATAATTACTCTATGCCGGCAAAGACAACACTCCACAATCATATGAATTTTTATCTTTTAAATTTTTTCATATGACTTGCCTTGCGCGACACCACTACCCTATATAGGTTTTTTGACACATTTTCCATAAAGACGATAGTTTTTCCAAAGGCTACCATTCACCTTATATTATCATGTACTAATTTAATAATACAATCGTAAAACTTCATTATTCTTTATCGTATCACATAATTACTCTATGCCGGCAAGACAACACTCCACAATCATATGAATTTTTATCTTTTAAATTTTTTCATATGACTTCCTTGCGCGACACCACTACCCTATATAGGTTTTTTGACACATTTTCCATAAAGACGATAGTTTTTCCAAAGGCTACCATTCACCTTATATTATCATGTACTAATTAAATAATACAATCGTAAAACTTCATTATTCTTTATCGTATCACATAATTACTCTATGCCGGCAAGACAACACTCCACAATCATATGAATTTTTATCTTTTAAATTTTTTCATATGACTTGCCTTGCGCACACCACTACCCTATATAGGTTTTTTGACACATTTTCCATAAAGACGATAGTTTTTCCAAAGGCTACCATTCACCTTATATTATCATGTACTAATTTAATAATACAATCGTAAACTTCATTATTCTTTATCGTATCACATAATTACTCTATGCCGGCAAGACAACACTCCACAATCATATGAATTTTTATCTTTTAAATTTTTCATATGACTTGCCTTGCGCGACACCACTACCCTATATAGGTTTTTTGACACATTTTCCATAAAGACGATAGTTTTTCCAAAGGCTACCATTCACCTTATATTATCATGTACTAATTTAATAATACAATCGTAAAACTTCATTATTCTTTATCGTATCACATAATTACTCTATGCGCAAAGACAACGCTCCACAATCATATGAATTTTTAACTTTAAAATTTTTTCATAGACTTGCCTTGCGCGACACCACTACCCTATATAGGTTTTTTTGACACAAATTCCGTAAAACCATCATTTTTTCCAAAGGCTGCCAAAGTTCCTGATATTTTAAAATATCCTCAATTTCATGTTCTCTCCATATATAAGTGAATTTTCAGAACTTGTATATTTTAAAATTTTATAAGTCAATTTAATATTCTCATTAGATTTGGCACCAAAGTTCCTCAATTTCATGTTCTCTCATATATAATTGTATTTTAAGAACTTGTATATTATAAAGTTTTACAAGTCAATTTAATATTCTGATTAGATATAGATTTGGCACCAAATTTCCAAATCATGTTCCCGTGTATGTTTTCAATTATCCTCAATTTCATGTTCTCTCCATATATAATTGTATTTTAAGAACTTGTATATTATAAAGTTTTACAAGTCAATTTAATATTCTCATTAGATATAGATTTGGCACCAAATTTCCAAATCATGTTCCCGTGTATGTTTTCAATTATCCTCAATTTCATGTTCTCTCCATATATAATTGTATTTTTAAGAACTTGTATATTATAAAGTTTTACAAGTCAATTTAATATTCTCATTAGATATAGATTTGGCACCAAATTTCCAAATCATGTTCCCGTGTATGTTTTCAATTATCCTCAATTTCATGTTCTCTCCATATATAATTGTATTTAAAGTATTTGTGTATTTTGAACTTTCAGAAGTCAATTTAATATTCTCATCAGGCATATTTATTTATTTATTTGTAATGTTTAGCAGCAATTGAAATTACAGCTAACTTAATTTTTTTTAAAGCACTGGCTGCTGGGGCCTTCGGCTTGTTTACATATTTACATACTTATATTTATATATTTATATTAAGTTGTACATTTTACTATTATTGCGGAACTTTATTATCTTATTTATTATCAGGCATATATTTGGCACCAAATTTCCAAATTATGTTCTCGTATTTCTTTTATTTTCGTTTTCTTTTCTTTTTCTTTTTCTTTTTTCAATTCAATTTCATATTCTCTCCATATATAATTGAATTCTAAGTACTTGTATATTTTGAATTTTTCTAAGTCTATAATATAATATTCTCATCATATAATTTTCTCATCAGATGTAGATTTGGCACCAAAGTTTTAAATTTTGTTCCCATATTTTTTCAATTATCCTCAATTTCATGTTCTCTCCATATAATTGTTTTTGAAGTACTTGTATATTTTGAAGTGCTATAAGTCAATTTCATGTTCTCATAAGATAGGTGTGGCACCATATCTGTATTTCGTTCAGAGTTCTTTCCATCGATTTCAAGTACTGTATATTTTGAATTCTCCAAATCAATTTCATGTTCACACCACAACACACAATTAACACCGAAGTCAAATCTAAAGATATATCCAAATGTATACTTTTGTGTTGTCTGCATGAACATTTACATTACATCACATTTATATATATGTGTATTCTTTATATCATTTCAAATTCTAAAATTTGTAAAAATTTTATATATTTATTTGAGTTGTCACCATCAACTTCCATTTTTATGTATATATTCTTGTATATTCTGACATATATATATATAGAATTCGTTTAATCTATTGTATTTTATTTAGATATATATTATCATATATTCTTGTTTTCTGACATATGTTTTTTATATTTATTATATATATATATATGTAAATATTATTTTTGTATATTGACATATACATTGAGTTCGCTTAGTCTGTTTATTGTTTGCATACTTTAATTTCTTTATCAAAAACAACATGTGAATATTATTGAACGTAGCATACACATATATAACACATACACACATCAATATTAGCAATCAATTAAATTGACACTAAATTTCAATGTATACACATATATATATATAGATATATACCATCATATCCAAGTATTCACATTATTGATTTATTTGAATTGGTTTCGAATCATACAAAAAGGATAAGCTTCAGTGGATCGCAGTATGGCAGCTGCTCAACCACTTACAACACCTTGCCTGTTACAAAGTCGTTTACAATTGATTCCAGGCTTTGTCATTGTATTAAATAATGTTTTAAAATATAACTAGCGCGGCATCAGGTGATCGAAGATCCTCCCAATTTACTATGTTATAAATAACATTGGCATCACATCCATTGTCGTTCATAAAATAAATTATAAACTTTTAATGGTTTAGAAGCCATACAATGCAAATTGCCCCTTATTTATCATTGCAGTCCAGCACGGATACGACCTTAGAGGCGTTCAGGCATAATCGGACGTAGCGTCATACCACTGTTGCTCGAACAAGATTGTGCCATTGGTCCGTACCTGCGGTTCCTCTCGTACTACGCAGGAATGCTGTCGCAACAACGTTTTGTCATTAGTAGGGTAAAACTAACCTGTCTCACGACGGTCTAAACCCAGCTCACGTTCCCTTGCATGGGTGAACAATCCAACGCTTGGTGAATTTTGCTTCACAATGATAGGAAGAGCCGACATCGAAGGATCAAAAAGCGACGTCGCTATGAACGCTTGGCCGCCACAAGCCAGTTATCCCTATGGTAACTTTTCTGACACCTCTTGTTAAAAACTCTTTAAACCAAAAGGATCGATAGGCCGAGCTTTTGCTGTCCCTGTGTGTACTGAACACCGAGATCAAGTCAGCATTTGCCCTTTGCTCTATGTGTGGTTTCTGTCCGCACTGAGCTGGCCTTGGGACACCTCCGTTATTATTTGAGAGATGTCCCTGCCCCAGTCAAACTCCCTACCTGGCAATGTCCTTGAATTGGATCATACCTGAGTAATTGGAGTTATACCAAATTATTAAATCAAAAACACATAAATGCATTTTATCATTAAAGAATTTGTTTGCGATTATATAACAAACTCGTGATACTTTGATCAAGAAGCTTGCATCAAAACCCAATACCATAAGACATAATAAATATATCCGTATAATGGCTAGGAAATGATACACGTTCCACTTAATCAAGTAAGAAAAGGGAAACAATAAGAGTAGTGGTATTTCATTGACGATACCAAACCGAAGCTTAATATCTCCCACTTATTCTACACCTCTTATGTCTCCTTACACTGCCAGATTAGAGTCAAGCTCAAAAGGGTTTTCTTCCCCGCTAATTATTCCAAGCCCGTTCCCTTGGCTGTGGTTTCGCTAGATAGTAGATAGGGACAGAAATCCTAGTTTTGTTTAACGTGGCGTGTACCGAGAGGGGGTTTACAACCACGGTACTCGCTTGTGCCACATATGTGACACATAGTACAGCGGGTGAATTCAATGCGTCCACCAACGCCCCTAAAAGAAATCTTTTAAGTACCAGTTCGAACATATGCTGTCGGGCATGTTGTTCCCTTTTGGTCAGGGGCGAGGCCTATCTTAACCCTGCTGGCTACGGGTACAGCATCCGGCCGTGATTCAACGCCACGTTGAACCATGACAGTTTTAACACCACAGCCACCACGAAACTCCCACAAAAGGGGGCCAACCTCATTGGGCTGGCCTTGGCCACCAGCCCATCCCGTGGTTCAAATTTACAGCTTTGATCGGCTGATCGCAGTCTAAACTGCTTCCCAAACAGGGTTTCCGACAACCAGGAGCTGGGTAAGCACCTCCGACTACCTCCTAACGGGGAAGCCTCCCAAATTAAGGCTTTGGTACACCTTTCGACTCTCTCCATGAAGAAGAAAGTCTTCCAAATTAAGGCTTTGGTGCCTTTCGATCATCACAAGGATGAGTCTCCAAACTTAAGGACTTTGGTCCGACCTTCGACTCTCTCCATAAAGAAGAAGGTCTTCCAAATTAAGGCTTTGGTGGGCCTTTCGACTCATCACAAGGATGAGTTCCCAAACTTAAGGACTTTGGTCCGACCTTCGACTCTCTCCCAAAGAAGAAAGTCTTCCAAATTAAGGTTTGTGGGCCTTTCGACTCATCAAGGATGAGTCTCCCAAACTAAGGACTTTGGTTCGACCTTCGACTCTCTCCATAAAGAAGAGAGTCTTCCAAATTAAGGCTTTGGTGGGCCTTTTTGACTCATCACAGGGATAAGTCTCCCAGATTTAAGGACTTTGGTCGGACCTTCGACTTTCTTGTGAAGAGAGTCTTCCAATTTGAGGTATTGGTATAACCTTTTGTAGCAGTTACACTCCCAGTTTTGACTAACGTCAGTCCGGTACTGGTCGACCAGGTCCCCTGCGTCCTCCTGGTTCATCAGCATGGTCGCCTGCTGAAGACTATGTGCGCATAGTCATCAAGCAGTTGCATGCTCGTCACCGCCTGCGTGAATGCTAATTCACCGGATTCGTCCTGCTGGATTCTGCCCTTCCAGGTCCCGCACGTCCGCATAGAGTGGGCAGGCACATAGAACTGCCGCCAGTCCTCTATGGGGTTGCCACATGACATCCAGCGTCTCGCTAAGACCACGCTCATGCAGGAAAGCGTTCAACGAGCCGGCCAGTTATGAGATAACGCCATGCATCGTGAACTTGAAGTCGGGGCGGCTGAAGACGAAGCTAACATCCGATGAACTTAGTAACACGGCCGTGTTCGCTGTCATCCCACCGGAGCGCCATTCGCGCAACATGCGCTCGTCCAGCAAGGCTCTCCTCGTCCCTGCGATCAAGGGTGGAAACATCTTGATCGTAGAGCCAATCGCCTTCTACCATGGGGTAGTTCCTTTCAACTTAAACCGCATAGCGGTGCGCATTGCAACTAGGTCCCAGGGTGGAGCCCAGCTAGCACTTCAAGGGCATCAGTAGATACCGTTCGGCACGTGGGCAAACATCCTAAAAGGATGCGCCGATGGCAGGACTTGAGCGCCCTCCCGGCCCCGACTAGTCTCATCGCCATCTTGTACCATACCGAGGCACCAAATAGTGCACAGGGCACCATGAGTCCGGCATATATCCTTCGCCGTGCTTGCGGACTGAGTCCCCAGTCGACGCGTAGCACACGGGTCAGGGCTCCGACGACTCCAGTTAGCCGATCACGTATATACGTGATATGCGGGAGAAAACTCAACCGCTCGCCAACTGTGATGCCAAGGTAACGATATTGCGTCACATACCGTAAGTTTGCTCCTGCAAAGCTTACGGCGGGCGGTCTGCCAGCTGACAGTTTGCCCTATGAGCATCGTCACAGTCTTCGTTGCCGAGACTGAGACGCCTACCTAAATACCCCATCCTCCAACTATCTCCATAAGTTGGGCGCCTTTGAGCTCCAGTTGGGATCTGGATTCTCCATCGATGAGCAGCAGAAGATCGTCAGCATATGCACTGATCGTGCAATGCGCTTCCAGGCGATGCAGGAGGACATCCATTAGTATGTTCCAAATGAATGGACCACTAATGGACCCCTGCGGGCAGCCACGGGTTACATCGACGTTGACTTCGCCGAAGCTGCTGACGATGCTAGCTTTTCGGTCCGAAAAGAAGCTGCGCCAGATCCCAACTTCCTGCATCCAAGATCCGATAGTCGGCGTATGTTGCGTCCCATTCGACGTGGTCGAAAGCTCCTCTGAAGTCAATGAAGACTCCGAGCACGTATCTAGCCGGGCTGGCTTCGACACTGCTCACAACATGACTCCAGGCATCCTCGACGAGGTCCGGGACGAAAGCCGAATGCCATCGACTTTCGTCCGTGAGCACCTCCTTTATACGGTTCACCATAACTCCCTCCAGCACTTTGCCAAAGACAGGCAGCAGGCAGATGCCCGATAGGACGCTGGATCGCTCCTGTCCTTGTCGGGGCTTTTGAGGAGCGCAACCACACGTGGGCGCTTCCACTCGGTGGGGAAATACCCATCTGCCAGACAACGGTGTACATCGCTGTCATGTGCTCCGGGATGGCGCGCCAAGTCGCCTTGACCATGCCCCCAGTGATGCCATCTAAACCAGGTGAGCGTCTGCTCCGAACCTTGGCGATGCATGTCTCGACCTCAATCGGGTCGAGTACTGGGGCACTTCGGGTGGAACAAGAACGTCCACTGGCCTCTCCGCAGCAGGGAAAAGCTGTGGAGCAGGACGTTCGCGCAGGCGTGCCAGGTTACGACCAGCTCATTGTTCCACCGAAGGCATCCGGATCGGTGCACTTTTGCGGCCTCGGCATATCCTATAGACAGACCCCCAGGGGTCGTCTTGGTGCTCGCCGACATATCTTCTCCAGTTTTCCTCCTTTTCACGCAGCATCATCCTCTCGTATTCCTTTCGGGTGATCCTGAAATACGAGGCCAGGACAGCTACACTTTCGCCAGCGTGCGACGAGCATGCTGTAGCCGGCGCCGGGCCTCCTGAGCTCGCGGCGTGCGTCAGTGAGAGGCAGTCCACCAGCTCACACGACGTTTGGCCCGATTGCTTGTCGCCCAAACACAGCGTCGCTCACCTGGTGTATTAGGAGCGAAGTGAGTCACCTGTTCATCAGATGCCATCACGCGAAACTGCTCCAGAGGAAAATCCATCGATGCAGTCCCAGCTCATCACCGAAACGCCGCCAGTCAGCAAATGTGGAGCTTCCACGAGGGCACAGGAGCATAGCCTCAACTTGCTTGCCGGATCGAGGGTCCACAACAGTGATGATGTTGATCGCTCAGATCCCACTCGCTTACGCTCCACTCATACGCAGCCCACGTAGTCGCTGAATCACTGACGATAGTGACGTCGATATCGCCCGCGCCCTGCGATTATCGAACGTGTACACATTGCTGTGGACATTAAGCACGCCGGCTCGACTGCCCTGAACCCAGTCAGCTAGCAGTTCACCCCGCTGCCTGTTCAAGTAGCCCGAGAACGCTCGGGAGCTTACTGAACCACAGGGGGATACTGCGTTCGCATCAAGGCCATAGATGACGGGCGTGCGGCTGGCCAGCAGCAGCACCGCATCCATGTACAGCATATACGGCTCCAGTTCTGCGTTAAATTGGCAGTATACGGAGGTGAGGAAAATTGAGCCGAAATTTCCCGACACACTCACGCATACGCCATGCTCGGTGGTGAGCGAGGAGACAGGCATGCAGACGACCTCCTGGTCGTCTACGATCACAACGGCTTTGTTCCGTTTGTCGGAGAATACTCGCATGCCCGCCGGTAATCCGGTGATCCTTCCTCCACGGTCAACATATGGCTCCTGGAGCAACGCGAACTTGACCCCCCAGTCTTCATCCGGACTCCAAGGTCAATTACGGCAGCTCTACTGCGGCCGCAGTTAGCCTGATGACTCTAAACATTATAATGTCTAGAGGCCACCCCGGCGAGCACAGCCCGTATATCGGACACGCTGCCGAAAGCATACGGTGCTTTGACGGCAGGCCCTGAAGCTGCAGTTCCTGCAGGACACAGGGTTGCTGCACTTCGAGGCGCGGTGTCCGGCTTGTCCGCATTGCCGGCATATCTCCTCCTTCATCCTACACTGTGCTACACGGTGGTCAAAGCTGACGCCCCTGTAGCAAGCGTACGTCGGCGTGACGGTGTGCCAGCGGAAGGAGAACCATTCCACGTAAATCCCGTCGTGATCCTCCAGAATATTCAGGGCCTTCTGGTCTACCTCCAGCCGGATGTTGACCGTGGGTCCGCTTTCAGCTG
This sequence comes from Drosophila mercatorum, assembly GCA_961210405.1. Taxonomy (NCBI): domain Eukaryota; kingdom Metazoa; phylum Arthropoda; class Insecta; order Diptera; family Drosophilidae; genus Drosophila; species Drosophila mercatorum. The sequence continues at coordinate 34,670 of CAUIUS010000100.1, read as the reverse complement.
TCCATGGCTTCGATGTGATTTTCACCGACTTCTCGAAGACAACACTAGCCATGCGTCCCAAGAAGTGGTTCTTCCACATTCCATCTATGAACTGCTTTGCGGTGATGCTGCTGTCCACGTCGCGGACCATCACCCTAGGCTTCGAGGCAGTTCCTGCTTGACATCGAGTCCAACCTCCTTGAACTTCGGGTTCGCCACTACCTGACGCATTTCTCCCGAGGATGGGGTGCGGATGATGGCACCTCCCCGCTTGAGCTCACGCACCTCGTGTACACGTACACCGGCGGGCGCAACCTCCTTACGGACTCGCTCAGCGACTTGCTGGGAGTCTCCTCCGGGTTGTTGCTCGTCACAATTGCCGACCATGTTTCCGAAACCCTTTGCGGATGCGGGGCGGCAACCGGAGCAGCGGGGGCAGTGGTAGTGGCGGCTAGGTGACGGCGGGCTGGGGGCGGATCCTCCTCTCGGTCTCCAGCTCCTTTATTGTCCATACATATCCAGGACCAGCTCCTGGTACTTCGCCCAAGGTCCAGCACGCTGAGCGCAACGGCGTTGGGCACATTTTCCCAACCAAGATGGCCTTCCGAGCTTCCTCTCGATGTGCTGCATACGCTGCAGCACAGAGTTGGAGTCATTTGGCATCACCCAGCTGATGCCATGGCGATGCGGACAGCGGCAACGGTGGCGGCGGTGGCGCGGTGGCAGCGGGGCAGCGGTGGCAGCGGTGGCGACGGTGGCGGCGGCGGATGTCGATGGCCTCTCATCGGCAGCTGAAACAGCAACGGGTGCAGCAGCAGGGGCAGCGATGAATGCAGCAGCGGGTGCTGCGAGGCAGCTGGGATAGCGCAGGTGCAGCAGCAGGTGCAGCAGCAGGTGCAGCAGCAATGGCAGCAGCAGCAGCGGAGGCGGCGGCTGCAGCTGCGGCCGAGTAGGTCCCCTTCCAGCGATGATGGCGGCCAGGGAGGCGTCGCTATCCTCGCTGATGTCATCGCACGCCCCCAAATTTACGCGGCGGAGAGTCCGGCGGCGGCATCACCAGCGCGTCCGTCGTCGCAGCCGCGCCGATGCACGAGTGCGGCCGCGCTTCTTGCGTCCACCCGAACGCGTAGTTGCACCGAGCTCGCGGCGCTACTACCGCGTCGCTTCCATCATCCTTTCCTTATGCAAAGGAAAATGTGTATTTTAAAAAGTATGCACTACTTTATTCGCGCCGCACAAAAGTATGCTACACCAAAAATTGTGTCCGTTCTGATTGGCTGGCCAATCAGTGCAAAGCAACGGTGCTTTCACACCCACGCACTAAACACGCGCGTTGCGAGATCGCTTATCGCGGAAGCGCCAAAATAAGCAATTTTAAATTCGCCCGTCACGGTTGTTATTGCAACAACAACAAAACACTCGAAAAAACTTTCGATGCGCACAGCCGATAACACAACCGCTCACGTTGAGCGTCAGACATCAACTGAGAGTAGATAGGGACAGAAATCCTAGTTTTGTTTAACGTGGCGTGTACCCCAAAGGGGTTTACAACCACGGTACTCGTTTGTGCCATATTGACACATAGTACAGCGGGTGAATTCAATGCGTCCACCAACGCCCCTGAAAGAAATCTTTCAAGTACCAGTTCGAACATATGCTGTCGGGCATATAGTTCCTCTTGGTCAGGGCGAGGCCTATCTTAACCTCTGCTGGCTACGGGTACAGCATCCGGCCGTGATTCAACGCTACGTTGAACCATGACAGTTTTTACACCACAGCCACCACGAAACTCCCCACGGGGGCCAACTCATTGGGCCGGCCTTGGCCACCGGCCCATCCCGTGGTTCAAATTAACAGCTTTGATCGGCTGGTCGCAGTATAAGCTGCTTCCCAATTAGGTTTCCGACAACCAGGAGCTGGGTGAGCACCTCCGACTACCTCCGAAAAGGGGGTAACCTCCCAAATTAAGGCTTTGGTGCACCTTTCGACTCACTCCATAAAGAAGAAAGTCTTCCAAATTAAGGCTTTGGTGGGCCTTTCGACTCATCACAAGGATGAGTCTCCCAAACTTAAGGTACTTTGGTCCGACCTTCGACTCACTCCATAAAGAAGAAAGTCTTCCAAATTAAGGCTTTGGTGAGCCTTTCGACTCATCCCCAAGGATGAAGTCTCCCAAACTTAAGGTACTTGGTTCGACCTTCGACTCTTCCATAAAGAAGAAGGTCTTCCAAATTGAGGCTTTGGTGAGCCTTTCGACTCATCGCAAAGGATGAGTCTCCCAAACCTAAGACTTTGGTTGACCTTCGACTCTCTCCATAAAGAAGGGAGTTCCAAATTGAGGCTTGGTAAGCCTTTCGGCTCATCACAAGGATGAGCCTCCCAGATTTAAAGGACTTTGGTCGGACCTTCGACTTTCTTGAAAGAAGTCTTCCAATTTGAGGTATTGGGTAACCTTCGTGGCAGTTGCCACCCCAGTTTTGACTAACGTCAGTCCGGTACTGGTCGACCAGGTCTCCCTGCGTCCTCCTGGATCATCAGCATGGTCGCCTGCTGAAGACCATGCGCATAGTCATCAAGCAGTTGCATGCTCGTCACCGCCTGAGTGAATATAAGTTCACCGGATTCATCCTGCTGGATTCTAAGCCTTTCCAGGTCCCGCACGTCCGCATAGAGTGGGCAGGCACATAGAACGTGCCGCCAGTCCTCTGGGGTTGCAAAGACATCCAGCAGTCCGCTAAGACCACGCTCATGCAGAAAGCGTTCAACGAGCCAGGCCAGTTATGAAAAAACTGCCATGCATCGGAACTTGAAGTCAGGGCGGCTGAAGACGTAGCTAACATCCGGGATGAACTTATGCAACGGCCGTGTTCGCTGTCATCCCACCGGAGCTGCCATTCGCGCAAAAAGTCGTCCAGCATGGCTTCCTCGTCCCGCGATTGGCAAGTGAAACGTCTTGATCGTAGAGCCAATCGCCTTCTACCATGGGGTAGTTCCCTTCAACTTAAACTGCATAGCGGTGCGCATTGCAACTAGGTCCAGCGGTGGAGCTCCAGCTAGCACTTCAAGGGCATCTGTAGATACCGTTCGGCACGTGGGCAAACATCCAAAAGGATGCGCGATGGCAGGACTTGAGCGCCCTCCGGCCCCGACTAGTCTCATCGCCATCTTGTACCATACCGAGGCACCAAATAGTGCACAAAGGCACCATGAGTCCGGCATATATCCTTCGCCGTGCTTGCGGACTGAGTCCCAGTCGACGCGTAGCACACGGGTCGGGGCTCCGACGACTCCAGTCAGCCGATCACGTATAACGTGATATGCGGGAAAACTCAACCGCTCGCCAACTGTGATGCCAAGGTAACGATATTGCGTCACATACCGTGTTTGCTCCGCAAAGCTTACGGCGGGCGGTCTGCCAGTTGACAGTTTCCCTCCCAAGGAGCATCGTCACAGTCTTCGTTGCCGAGACCTGAGACGCCTACCTCAATGCCCCATCCTCCAACTATCTCCATAAGTTGGGCGCCTTTGAGCTCCAGTTGGGATCGGGATTCTCCTCGATGAGCAGCATAAGACGTCAGCATATGCACTGATCGTGCAGTGCGCTTCCAGGCGATGCAAGAGGACATCCATTAATATGTTCCAAATAAATGGACCACTAATGGACCCCTGCGGGCAGCCACGGGTTACATCGACGTTGACTTCGCCGAAGCTGCTGACGATGCTAGCTCGGTCCGAAAAAGCTGCGCCAGATCCCAACTTCCTGCATCCAAGATCAGATAGTCGGCGTAACGCTGCGTCCCATTCGACGTGGTCGAAAGCTCCTCTGAAGTCAATGAAGACTCCGAGCACGTATCTACCCGGGGCTGGCTTCAATACTGCTCACAACATGACTCCAGGCATCCTCGACGCAGGTCCGGGACGAAAGCCGAATTGCCATCGACTTTCGTCCGTGAGCACCTCCTTTATACGGTTCACCATAACTCCCTCCAGCACTTTGCCTAAGACAGGCAGCAGGCAGATGCCCCGATAGGACGCTGGATCGCTCCTGTCCTTGTCGGGGCCTTTGAGGAGCGCAACCACACGTGGGCGCTTCCACTCAGTGGGGAAATACCCATCTGCCAGACAACGGGAGTACATCGCTGTCATGCTCCGGGATGGCGCGCCAAACCGCTTTGACCATGCCCCCAGTGATGCCATCTAAACCAGGTGAGCGTCTGCTCCGAACCTTGGCGATGCAGTCTCGACCTCAATCGGGTCGAGTACTGGGGGCACTTCTGGTGGAACAAGAACGTCCACTGGCCTCTCCGCAGCAGGGAAAAGCTGTGGAGCAGGACTTTCGCGCAGGCGTGCCAGGTTACGACCAGCTCATTGTTCCACCGAAGGCATCCAAGATCGGTGCACTTCTTGCGGCCTCGGCATATCCCAGAACAGACCCCAGGGGTCTTGGTGCTCGCCGACATATCTTCTCCAATTTTCCTCCTTTTCACGCAGCATCATCCTCTCGTATTCCTTTCGGGCGATCCTGAAATCGAGGCCAGGACGGCTACACTTTCGCTGTGCGTGCGACGAGCATGCTGCAGCCGGCGCCGGCTCTCCTGAGCTCGCGGCGTGCGTCAGTGAGAGCGGCAGTCCACCAGCTCAACGACGTTTGGCCCGCAATTGCTGTCGCCCAAACACAGCGTCGCTCACCTGATGTATTAGGAGCGGCGCAGCCACCTGTTCATCAGATGCCATCACGCGAAACTGCTCCAGAGGAAAATCCATCGATGCAGTCCTTAGCTCATCACCGAAACGCCGCCAGTCAGCACTGTGGAGCTTCCACGAGGGCACAGGAGCATAGCTCTCAACTGTGCTTGCCGGATCGAGGGTCACAACAACAGTGATGATGTTGTGGTCGCTCAGATCCCACCGCTTACGCTCCACTCATACGCAGCCCACGTAGTCGCTGAATCACTGACGATAGTGACGTCGATATCGCTCCGCGCCCTGCGATTATCGAACGGTAACATTGCTGTGGACATTAAGCACGCCGGCTCGACTGCCCTGAACCCAGTCAGTTAGCAGTTCACCCCGCTGCCTGTTCGTAGCCCCGAGAACGCCGGGGGGCTTACTGAACCACAGGGGGATACTGCGTTCGCGTCAAGGCCATAGATGACGGGCGTGGGGTGGCCCAGCAGCACCGCATCCATGTACAGCATGTACGGCCCAATTTGCGTTAAATTGGCGTATACGGAGGTGAGGAAAATTGAGCCGAAATTTCCCGACACACCACGCATACGCCATGCTCGGTGATGAGCGAGGAGACAGGCATGCAGACGACCTCCTGGTCGTCTACGATCACAACGGCTTTGTTCCGTTTGTCGGAGAATACTCGCATGCCTGCCGGTAATCCGGTGATCCTTCCTCCACGGTCAACATATGGCTCCTGGAGCAACGCGAACTTGACCCCCCAGTCTCTCATCCGGACTCCAAGGTCAATTACGGCAGCTCTACTGCGGCCGCAGTTAGCCTGGATGATTCTAAACATTGTTAGTGTCTAGAAGCCACCCGGCGAGCACAGCTCCGTACCCCCGGACACGCGCCGAAAGCATACGGTGCTTTGACGGCAGGCCCTTGAAGCTGCAGTTCCTGCAGGACACAGGGTTGCTGCACTTCGAGGCGCGGTGTCCGGCTTGTCCGCATTGCCGGCAGGTCTCCTCCTTCATCCTGCCTGGCCCACGGTGGTCAAAACTGACACACCTGTGGCAAGCGTACGTCGGCGTGACGGTGTGCCAGCGGAAGGAGAACCATTCAACGTAAATCCTGTCGTGATCCTCCAAGATATCCAGGGCCTTCTGGTCTACCTCCAGCTGGATGTTGACCGTGGTCCGCTCTCAGCTGTCCATGGCTTCGATGTGATTTTCACCGACTTCTCGAAGACAACACTGGCCATGCGTCCCAAGAAGTGGTTAGTCCACATCCCGTCCATGAACTGCTTCGCGGTGATGCTGCTGTCCACGTCGCGGACCATCACCCTAGGCTTCGAGGCGGCGTTCTGCTTCACGTCAAGTCCAACTTCCTTGAACTTGGGGTTCGTCACTACCCTGCGTATTCTCCAGAGGATGGGGTGCGGATGATGGCACCTCCCGCTTGAGCTCACGCACCTCGGTACACGTACACCAAGTGCGGGCGCAACCTCCTTACGGACCGCTCAGCGACTTGCTGGGGAGTCTCCCCCAGGGTGTTGCTCGTCACAATTGCCGACCATGTTTCCGCAACCTTGCGGATGCGGGGTGCGGCAACTGGAGCAGCGGGGGCAGCAGTAGTGGCGGCTGGGGTGACGGCGGGCTGGGGGCGGATCCTCCTCTCGGTCTCCAGCTCCTTCATGGCACCGTACATATCGAGTACCAGCTCTGGTACTTCGCCGCCAGATCCAGCACGCTGAGCGCAACGGCTTGGGCACATCTTCAACCAAGATGGCCTTCCTGAGCTTCCTCTGATGTGCTGCATACGCTGCAGTACAGAGTTGGAGCTCACCTTGGCTTCAGCTCCAGCTGATGCCATGGCGCCGATGGGGACAGCGGCAACGGTGGCGGCGGCGACAGTAGCGGCGGCGGCGGCGGCGGCGGCGGCGGCGGACGTCGATGGCCTCCGGCAGCGGGTGAGCAGCAGGGGCAGCAGCGGGGGGCAGCAGCGGGTGCAGCAGCAGGGCAGCAGCGGGTACAGCAGCGGGTACAGCAACGGCTACAGCAGCGGGTACAGCCGAGGGGCAGCAGCAGCGGCAGCACAGGAGGCGGCGGCTGTAGCTGCGGAATGGCTACCTTGCCAGCGATGATGGCGGCCAGGAGGCGTCGCTGTTTCGCTAGCTTCGTCGCACGCGACAAACTTACGCGGCGGAGAGTCCGGTGGCGATACGAGCGCGTCCGTCATCGCGGCTCGTGCCGATGCACGAGCGCGGCTGCGCTTCTGCGCCCGCCCGAACGCGCAGAATTCACCGACGCAGCGCTGCTGCTCGCGTCACTTCCATTTTTCCACCGCCCTAAAAGTATGTACTACTTTTATTTCCGGCAACGCACAAAAGTTGCTGTACAAAAATATGTAGTCCGTTTTGATTGGCTGGCCAATCAGCGCTCAGTAGCGGTGTTTTCCACCGACGCATAATACACGCGCTACAGAGATCGCTTATCGCGGAAGCGCCGAAATAAGCAAAATTAGCGCGCACGAAAACAATTGTTTTTACAACAACAATGTTGACTCGCGATAAATTCGTTAACGAATAGCCGACAACACAACCGCTCGCTTTGAGCGTCAGACATCAACTGAGTAGATAGGGACAGTAGGAATCTCGTTAATCCATTCATGCGCGTCACTAATTAGATGACGAGGCATTTGGCTACCTTAAGAGAGTCATAGTTACCCCGCCGTTGACCCGCGCTTACTTGAATTTCTTCACTTTGACATTCAGAGCACTGGGCAGAAATCACATTGTGTCAACACCCGCTAGCCATCACAATGCTTTGTTTTAATTAGACAGTCGGATTCCCAAGTCCGTGCCAGTTTGAATTGATTGTTAATTGATAATCGTTATAATTTAAAAGAACTAATCGGTTGCCCGACTAGTATTCTTAAAAATTTTAGCAAGAAAGTTCCACAATTGGTACGTAACTAAACTATCCGGGGAACAAGAAACTACCATAAATGATAGAAACTCTATTTACCCAGAACGAGCACATAAACCATGTTATTGTTTCCCAATCAAGCCCGACTATCTCAATCTTCAGAGCCAATCCTTATCCCGAAGTTACGGATCTAATTTGCCGACTTCCTTACCTACATTATTCTATCGACTAGAGACTCTTCACCTTGGAGACCAGCTGCGGATATTGGTACGGCCTGTTGAGAAGTTTGCGTATCCCCACCATAAATTTTCAAGGTCCGAGGAGAAAATATCGACACAACAGTATATGTCATGCTCTTTCTAGCCCATCTACCATATCTCTGCGAAAGACTTCCATGGTAGTACGGCTATAAAACAGAAAAGAAAACTCTTCCGATATCTCCGACGGCTTCTTTATGGTCGTTCCTGTTGCCAGGATGAGCACGAGGCCCATATTTAATAACAAACGGATACTCAACAGGTTACGGAATTGGAACCGTATTCCCTTTCGTTCAAAATTATTCAAGTGTATAAAAATCCCATTTAGGCATATATATTTTGACTTTTCTTTACTTGAAAATTTTCGGCTTTCGCCTTGAACTTAGGACCGACTAACTCGTGATCAACCACTGTTCACACGAAACCCTTCTCCACTTCAGTCCTCCAAGGTCTCATTCGATTATTTGCTACTACCACCAAGATCTGTACCAATAGCGGCTCCATGCAGGCTTACGCCAAACACTTCTATGCACACCATTGTACTCTTCCTACTCACTAAAGTTTCAAAATTTATATTACAAGTAATATAAATCATCTACTTTAGCGGTAATGTATAGGTATACAACTTAAGCGCCATCCATTTTAAGGGCTAGTTGCTTCGGCAGGTGAGTTGTTACACACTCCTTAGCGATTTCGACTTCCATGATCACCGTCCGCTGTTTTAAGCAACCAACGCCTTTCATGGTTTCTGTATGAGTTGTTAATTTGGGCACCGTAACATTACGTTTGGTTCATCCCACAGCGCCAGTTCTGCTTACCAAAAAGTGGCCCACTGGGCACATTATATCATAACCTTAAACTTCATATCAAGAAAGTTAAGGTTCTTACCCATTTAAAGTTTGAGAATAGGTTAAGATCGTTTCGACCCTAAGGCCTCTAATCATTCGCTTACCAGAAAAAGATTATTTTATATAATATTTAAATGCACCGCTATCCTGAGGGAAACTTCGGAAGGAACCAGCTACTAGATGGTTCGATTGGTCTTGCCCCATACAATTCTGACAATCGATTTGCACGTCAGAACTGTTTCGGTCTTCCATCAGGGTTTCCCCTGACTTCAACCTGATCAAGTAAAGTTCACCATCTTTCGGGTCACAGCATATATGCTCAAGGTACGTTCTAGTTAGAGGAATAAATAATATAAATATCATTATACATAACTATATAGAACGCCCCGGGATTGTGTTAATCAACTAAATAGTTAAAAAACTAATCCCATTAATAGTCAAGTTAATTACGCTATTAGGTTTATATCCCAATAACTTGCACATATGTTAGACTCCTTGGTCCGTGTTTCAAGACGGGTCCCGAAGGTATCCTGAATCTTTCGCATTGTTAATCATACAAGTGCATATAATAAACACAATAATCAATGATAATCATGCCATTATATAATTCCGAAAAATTAACGCACTGTAATCTTATAAATCTATCAGCACTTTATCAAAGTTATAACTATTATTTCATGTTAAAATGCAAGCACTCTAATTGAAAAAACAAAATGACATAATTGTATGATAAATTAATATGCTAATAGATTACAATGTCCTTATATGGAAAAAATGCACACTATTATTATAATATTGTTTAAATACTAAAATTTCCCTAATGATGAATTTTCCATAACGGATATTCAGGTTCATCGGGCTTAACCTCTAAGCAGTTTCACGTACTATTTAATTTCTATTCAGAGTTCTTTTCAACTTTCCCTCACGGTACTTGTTTACTATCGGTCTCATGGTTATATTTAGTTTTAGATGGAGTTTACCACCCACTTAGTGCTGCACTATCAAGCAACACGACTCTTTGAAACACCATCTAATAATCATTAACGTTATACGGGCCTGGCCCCCTCTATGGGTAAATGGCCTCATTTAAGAAGGACTTAAATCGTTAATTTCTCATACTAGAATATTGATGTTCCATACACTGCATCTCACATTTGCCATATAGGCAAAGTGACTTAGTGCTGAACTGATTTCTTTTCGCTCGCCGCTACTAAGAAAATCCTTGTTAGTTTCTTTTCCTCCCCTAATTAATATGCTTAAATTCGGGGTAGTCCCATATGAGTTGAGGTTGTATAAAACAATGTTAATTGAACATATTTTTAGTAATTGCTCAATATAATGGATTCTACTAATTTACATAGCTTGAAGAACTATAATATATACAACAATTCTTTTTCTCTGCACCATCAATAAGAGGCAATTCTAGATGAAAAAAAATATTTTTCTTTTATGCTAGACTTTCCTCAGTATTATTCGATGTGAATAAAAGAAAAATATATTTCTTCAATTTTCTCATACAAAATATACAATGAGATGTAGTACCTTCCATATATATTTTAATATTATGAATATAAAAAATATCCAATAATATACCATATGCTTAAAATTCGAAAAATTTTAAACAACTTAATTAGCATAGTCTACAACCCTCAACCATATGTAGTCCACGCAGCACTATAAAATTAATTAAAGTACATAACAGCATGGACTGCGATATGCGTTCAAATGTCGATGTTCATGTGTCCTGCAGTTCACACGATGACGCACAGTTTGCTGCGTTCTTCATCGACCCATGAGCCGAGTGATCCACCGCTAGAGTGATAAATTTGTTTTGGTTTATTTCATTACGTCACAATTATGTTTATTGAAAGAAATTAAAAATACACCATTTTACTGGCATATATCAATTCCTTCAATAAAAATTATTTTTATACCTAAACAATGTTGCGAGATGTCTTAGTTCTACATAATCTTTAAAAATATGGTACATGACATATAATTTCAAATATAACAAGAATTATATATTTTTAAAGACATATATGTAAAGCTTTAACCTGAAAACAGGTACAACATTATATATTCAGGTTGTTGCGTTTATATAACGTATGCGCATTTGTTAATGAACAATACATCTGTGCAACGCATGTATACTATGGTACATATACACGCAAAATATTTTCTTCACTAATTCACAGACTTACAAATATATATATAATTTCCAAACTATAAGGGCATGACATAAATAATCTTTTACAACAAATTTCAGTTGGCTTATACAATAAGTAAGTGTGATTTAGTAAATTATTTAATGACAGTAAAAACTTTATATAATTAAATACAAAATTTTTTTATTAACGGAAATGAACATTATTCAATAATGATCCTTCCGCAGGTTCACCTACGGAAACCTTGTTACGACTTTTACTTCCTAAATAATCAAGTTCGGTCAACTTTTGCGAAACAACCGCAACACACGAGGCGTCACAGTGATCACGTCCGGAGACCTCACTAAATAATTCAATCGGTAGTAGCGACGGGCGGTGTGTACAAAGGGCAGGGACGTAATCAATGCGAGTTAATGACTCACACTTACTGGGAATTCCAAGTTCATTGAACAGTTTCAGTTCACAATCCCAAGCATGAAAGTGGTTCAGCGGTTTACCGGACCTCTCGGTCTAGGAAATACACGTTGATACTTTCATTGTAGCGCGTGCAGCCCAGGACATCTAAGGGCATCACAGACCTGTTATTGCTCAATCTCATTATTGCTAGACGCAATTTGTCCATTTAAGAAGCTAGTGTCCTTATAATGGGACAAACCAACAGGTACGGCTCCACTTACATAAACACATTCAAACACAATAAACATTTTACTGCCACCATGAATGAAGGCTATATAAGCTTCAACACCATAATCCTGAAGATATCTATTTAATATATTTGAGTCTCGTTCGTTATCGGAATTAACCAGACAAATCACTCCACGAACTAAGAACGGCCATGCACCACCACCCATAGATTCGAGAAAGAGCTATCAATCTGTCTTACACACTTATGTTCGGACCTGGTAAGTTTTCCCGTGTTGAGTCAAATTAGCCGCAGGCTCCACTCCTGGTGGTGCCCTTCCGTCAATTCCTTTAAGTTTCAGCTTTGCAACCATACTTCCCCGGAGCCCAAAAGCTTTGGTTTCCCGGGAAGCGACTGAGAGAGCCATAAAGTAGCTACACCCAATTGCTAGCTGGCATCGTTTATGGTTAGAACAGGGCGGTATCTGATCGCCTTCGAACCTCTAACTTTCGTTCTTGATTAATGAAAACATCTTTGGCAAATGCTTTCTTAAGTTAGTCTTACGACGGTCCAAGAATTTCACCTCTCGCGTCGTAATACTAATGCCCCAAACTGCTTCTATTAATCATTACCTCTTGATCTGAAAACCAATGAAAGCAGAACAGAGGTCTTATTTCATTATCCCATGCACAGAATATTCAGGCATTTGAAGCCTGCTTTAAGCACTTTTAATTTGTTCAAAGTAATTGTACCGGCCCACAATAACACTCGATGAAGAGCACTAATGCAGGTTTTTAAATAGGAGGAATATCAAAAAAAATACAAGTATTTAATTAAATATAAGAACTCCACCGGTAATACGCTTACATACATAAAGGTATAGTACTAACCACAATTGTAAGTTGTACTACCCGTATGAAACAAGTTCAACTACGAACGTTTTAACCGCAACAACTTTAATATACGCTTTTGGAGCTGGAATTACCGCGGCTGCTGGCACCAGACTTGCCCTCCAAAGGTCCTTGTTAAAGGTTTTTAAAGTGTACTCATTCCAATTACAGGGCCTCGGATATGAGTCCTGTATTGTTATTTTTCGTCACTACCTCCCCGAGCTGGGGTGGGTAATTTACGCGCCTGCTGCCTTCCTTAGATGTGGTAGCCGTTTCTCAGGCTCCCTCCGGAATCGAACCCTGATTCCCCGTTACCCGTTGCAACCATGGTAGTCCTAGATACTACCATCAAAAGTTGATAGGCAGACATTTGAAAGATCTGTCGTCGGTACAAGACCATACGATCTGCATGTTATCTAGAGTTCAACCAATGTAACGATCTTGCGATCGCTTGGTTTTAGTCTAATAAAGCACACGTTCCAAAAGGTCCGTGTTTTAATTGCATGTATTAGTTCTAGAATTACCACAGTTATCCAAGTAACTGTTAACGATCTAAGGAACCATAACTGATATAATGAGCCTTTTGCGGTTTCACTTTTAATTCGTGTGTACTTAGACATGCATGGCTTAATCTTTGAGACAAGCATATAACTACCGGCAGGATCAACCAGAATAATGTTATTTGTTTTTTTTCTCGTATGTATAATAAATATACAAACAAGTTTATTACATTACAAATTTAATTAACATGACAGATTAATATATTTTTGAATAAAATATATATATAAATAGACATGCATTAAACGAATATGGCCATCATTATATGGCAATCATGTTGTTTCTATTAAAATTTACATTTATTTTTAAACATAACTGTTAATATCTATATAAATTATATATAATTCGTTCAAATATATTTTTTATGATCACTTACTTAATATATATATCACACATTGTTTAATTCCATATTATGGAACAAACAATTTTATTATGATGACAATTATATTATTTATTTACTTGTATAAATTGATATATATGCAGCAATTTGTACTACATATACGTCAACCAATTTTTCATACATTTAATAAAACATACCATAACAATACAACAAAGTATATTATACGTGGATATGTTGGGTTGATGACATAATATAATTATACATATTTTTTTTTACTAAGAAAAAAAACGTATATAACAAAAGTTGACAATATTTCTCCCGACGCTACTACTCTTTTTTCATACATAACACCAAACAATTATGCACTTAAGACTTTCGCCCGGGATCTAACTGAGAATTAACGATAATTGGAAACACATTGAGTTATATATTGAATGTTATATCAATATACCTTGGCAATATTCCGCTAATTATCTTTTGGGTATCGCAGCCAAGTGCTTTAAAGCAACACAATAACGATGTGGGACATATATTTTGAAAACTCGATATTTGAGTATATAACATTATAATTATTATATGCTTACAGACATAATGTGATGAGCAACCACTGCTCATCATGTGAGGTTTTTTGACACAATTTCCATAAAGACGATAGTTTTTCCAAAGGCTACCATTCACCTTATATTATCATGTACTAATTTAATAATACAATCGTAAAACTTCATTATTCTTTATCGTATCACATAATTACTCTATGCCGGCAAGACAACACTCCACAATCATATGAATTTTTATCTTTTAAATTTTTTCATATGACTTGCCTTGCGCGACACCACTACCCCATATAGGTTTTTTGACACATTTTCAAAAAACGATAGTTTTTCCAAAGGCTACCATTCACCTTATATTATCATGTACTAATTTAATAATACAATCGTAAAACTTCATTATTCTTTATCGTATCACATAATTACTTATGCCGGCAAGACAACACCCCAATCATATGAATTTTTATCTTTTAAATTTTTCATATGACTTGCCTTGCGCGACACCACTACCCTTATAGGTTTTTTGACACATTTTCCATAAAGACGATAGTTTTTCCAAAGGCTACCATTCACCTTATATTATCATGTACTAATTTAATAATACAATCGTAAAACTTCATTATTCTTTATCGTATCACATAATTACTCTATGCCGGCAAGACAACACCCACAATCATATGAATTTTTATCTTTAAATTTTTTCATATGACTTGCCTTGCGCGAACCACTACCCTATATAGGTTTTTTGACACATTTTCCATAAAGACGATAGTTTTTCCAAAGGCTACCATTCACCTTATATTATCATGTACTAATTTAATAATACAATCGTAAAACTTCATTATTCTTTATCGTATCACATAATTACTCTATGCCGGCAAGACAACACTCCACAATCATATAAATTTTTATCTTTTAAATTTTTTCATATGACTTGCCTTGCGCGACACCACTACCCTATATAGGTTTTTTGACATTTTCCATAAAGACGATAGTTTTTCCAAAGGCTACCATTCACCTTATATTATCATGTACTAATTTAATAATACAACGTAAAACTTCATTATTCTTTATCGTATCACATAATTACTCTATGCCGGCAAGACAACACTCCACAATCATATAAATTTTTATCTTTAAATTTTTTCATATGACTTGCCTTGCGCACACCACTACCCTATATGGGTTTTTTTTGACACATTTTCCATAAAGACGATAGTTTTTCCAAAGGCTACCATTCACCTTATATTATCATGTACTAATTTAATACAATCGTAAAACTTCATTATTCTTTATCGTATCACATAATTACTCTATGCCGGCAAGACAACACTCCACAATCATATGAATTTTTATCTTTTAAATTTTTTCATATGACTTGCCTTGCCGACACCACTACCCTATATAGGTTTTTTGACACATTTTCCATAAAGACGATAGTTTTTCCAAAGGCTACCATTCACCTTATATTATCATGTACTAATTTAATAATACAATCGTAAAACTTCATTATTCTTTAATCGTATCACAATTACTCTATGCCGGCAAGACAACGCTCCACAATCATATGAATTTTTAACTTTAAAATTTTTTTATATGACTTGCCTTGCGCGACACCACTACCCTATATAGGTTTTTTGACACAAATTCCGTAAAACCATCATTTTTTCCAAAGGCTGCCAAAGTTCCTGATATTTTAAAATATCCTCAATTTCATGTTCTCTCCATATATAAGTGAATTTTCAGAACTTGTATATTTTAAAATTTTATAAGTCAATTTAATATTCTCATTAGATTTGGCACCAAAGTTCCTCAATTTCATGTTCTCTCCATATATAATTGTATTTTAAGAACTTGTATATTATAAAGTTTTACAAGTCAATTTAATATTCTGATTAGATAGAGTTTTGGGACCAAATTTCCAAATCATGTTCCGTGTATGTTTTCAATTATCCTCAATTTCATGTTCTCTCCATATATAATTGTATTTTAAGAACTTGTATATTATAAAGTTTTACAAGTCAATTTAATATTCTCATTAGATATAGATTTGGCACCAAATTTCCAAATCATGTTCCCGTGTATGTTTTCAATTATCCTCAATTTCATGTTCTCTCCATATATAATTGTATTTTAAGAACTTGTATATTATAAAGTTTTACAAGTCAATTTAATATTCTCATTAGATATAGATTTGGCACCAAATTTCCAAATCATGTTCCCGTGTATGTTTTCAATTATCCTCAATTTCATGTTCTCTCCATATATAATTGTATTTAAAGTATTTGTGTATTTTGAACTTTCAGAAGTCAATTTAATATTTCATCAGGCATATATTTGGCACCAAATTTCCAAATTATGTTTTCGTATTTCTTTATTTTCGTTTTCTTTTCGTTTTCTTTTCTTTTTCTTTTTCTTTTTCAATTCAATTTCATATTCTCTCCATATATAATTGAATTCTAAGTACTTGTATATTTTGAATTTTTCTAAGTCTATAATATAATATTCTCATCATATAATTTTCTCATCAGATGTAGATTTGGCACCAAAGTTTTAAATTTTGTTCCCATATTTTTTCAATTATCCTCAATTTCATGTTCTCTCCATATATAATTGTTTTTGAAGTACTTGTATATTTTGAAGTGCTATAAGTCAATTTCATGTTCTCATAAGATAGGTGTGGCACCATATCTGTATTTCGTTCAGAGTTCTTTCCATCGATTTCAAGTACTCGTATATTTTGAATTCTCCAAATCAATTATGTTCACACCACAACACACAATTAACACCGAAGTCAAATCTAAAGATATATCCAAATGTATACTTTTGTGTTGTCTGCATGAACATTTACATTACATCACATTTATATATATGTGTATTCTTTATATCATTTCAAATTCTAAAATTTGTAAAAATTTTATATATTTATTTGAGTTGTCACCATCAACTTCCATTTTTTATGTATATATTCTTGTATATTCTGACATATATATATATAGAATTCGTTTAATCTATTGTATTTTATTTAGATATATATTACATATATTCTTGTTTTCTGACATATGTTTTTTATATTTATTATATATATATATATATGTAAATATTATTTTTGTATATTGACATATACATTGAGTTCGCTTAGTCTGTTTATTGTTTGCATACTTTAATTTCTTTATAAAAAACACATGTGAATATTATTGAACGTAGCATACACATATATAACACATACACACACATCAATATTAGCAATCAATTAAATTGACACTAAATTTCAATGTATAAGTTAACACATCCGGCTTGACATAGGTCATCGGCCTAAATTCTGCATGGGCAGCAAACATGCAACTACTGCATGGGCAGCAAACATGCAACTATATTTCTGCTTCCCATGCAATCGCTTCTCCGCTGACAACGCTACACGCGCGGACGTCGCGACGAACTTGATCCATGCAGCATAATTGCTGACACAGCGATTATAGGTCAGGGCTAGCTAGCGTAAGAACATTTTGTACTTTTAGCTTTAGTCTTTACGAACAATAAACGGAATCGGTCGATTTTAATTATCTTATACTTAGCGACATCGCGCAAGTAAAGAACAATATTAACTGGCGCCCAACCTATTGTAAAAAAGTACTCAAACACCCTGAGCAAGAAATCAACATCGTCATTACGGCATTTGAGTTTGAAAGGAAAAAAAATAAATAAATAAATCAACAATTTATAAAAAATTTTATTAAAAAAAAAAAAAACCAACAAGAAAACACAAAAAATTAAGAAGTTAAAAGAAAAACTAGGCTAGAGGAGACTAGCAGAAGAAACCAATAATAATTCCAAAGAAGCGTACCTTGAAATCGAAACCGTCAGACCGACGTAGAGGGCGAGACGAAGAGAAGACAACACACATCAGCAAATTATTCTATATAACATATTTTTACACATATTTAAAAGAAGTCATGTAAGTAGAGTGCTTGTTTAAAAATAAAAATACAAATTCAAAGAAGTGAAAATTATTGAGAGTGCCTTGTATCTTTGTAACACGAAATAAAAAAAAAAAGAAGATTAAAAATATCTTATGAGCGAAAGTGACAGTAAAGAATACGATAGTGAGTTAGAAGAGTTACTAAAAGATTTCAAAGAAAAGCTAGTACCAACAAAAGTAACAAACAAAATGTCTTTAAATGAGGAAAATTTGAAAGCAATATTAGAGTTTGCAGTCAATAGTGCTGTTACCAGTGCACTGCGAGGTCAGGCGCAGGTATTTGAAGAACAAATTCAGGATATTAGAAATGAATTCAAGAACATAACAACGTCCGTACCAGAAGTAGAAGTCTTCAAAGATGCCGAGATAATTCCGCATCGAGTGTAATGAGAGTTTAGATATTGTGAAATCGGTACCCGATTTCGAGGGAAAAATTGAAACATATGTCTCGTGGCGAAAAGCTGCGCATACGGCATATAAGATTTTTGAGAGTCATGATGGAAGTTCAAAACATTATCAGGCACTGGGCATTCTGAGAAATAAAATTAAAGGCTCGGCTGATATGGTACTGTCTTCCTACGACACACCTTGAATTTTAAAGCTATTATAAACAGACTTGACTTTGCTTACTCTGACAAAAGACCGATTTATATAATAGAACAAGAGTTGTCTGTACTAAGACAAGGAAATTTATCAACCATTCAATACTATGACGAAATCGAGAAAAATTGACACTCCTAATAAACAAAACAATCATGACATATGATTCCACCATAGCTGCTTCCCTTAATGAAAATATCGAGCTGACGCATTAAGAGTATTTATTTCTGGCACAAAAATCCCTTAGCGATATTTTGTTTTCGGCAAGACCTAAAGATTTGCCATCAGCTCTGGCTCAGCACAGGAAGTTGAGTCAAACCATGAGCGCTTCCAATTCGCAAATAGCTTTGCAAAAAATCTGAGGAAAGAACTCAACGATACGAGCAGAGAAATGCTATGGGTATAATTCTCCAAATCCCGTGAAAACCCATTTTTCAAACAGAAACCTCAATTTGGTAATAGCCCAAATATAAAACAGAGCCACCACAGCCTATGGATATTGATATTCTTCGCGGTTTAAACAACCACTCAATATCCAAATCAAAACAATGATCCATACCAAAATCAGATTTCAAAAAAACCAAATAGTGGAACGGCCAGATACACCGGGCCCAAACAGCAAAGAATTAATCACATATCAGTAGAAGAAGCTCCCAAATGCCAGATAGACGAAGAATATCGAACACTGGCAGAATCTGAGGTATCAGATACCGATGACCAAGTACAGCTCCAAGAAGTAAATTTTTTAGAATAGCTCTGCTACCGTTCGTAGAACGATCGATAGCAGGAAAGACAATAAAATTACTAATCGATAAGGCGCAGCGAAAAATTATATTAAACCGATGCCAGAATTAAAAGGAGTAATTATGTTAAAAAAAATTTTTGGTTAAGACACTTCATGGCTTTAATCCAGTTCAGGAAAAATGCCTTATGCATCTTTTTGGCACCAACGCCACATTCTTTCTATTGCCAAATCTAACAAGCTTTGACGGAATAATAGGGCTGACCTATTAAACGAAGTTTGTGCCACTTTTTTGACTTTAAAAGCAGCACGTTAAAACCCAGTCCGGATCCGAAAAATTCAATTCCAAAAAGTTTAAATGTCAATTTTACAGAGGTAAAAGACATAGAAGTACCCCCAGGAATCAGAGAAAAAATTTACAAAAATGTTAGAAGAAAGAATAAGTGTTTTCGCTGACCCAAACGAAGCTTTACTCTTACAACACAAATATCATAGCCACAATCCGAACAGAAGACGAGAACCCGATCTACTCTAGGCACTATCCATACCCGTTGGGGGTTTCAGACTTTGTCAATAGAGAGACTAGTGACATGTTGAGGATAATTATCAGACCATCAGTATCCCCTTATAATAATCCCTTGTGGGTAGTTGACAAAAAAGGAGTAGACGAACAAGGAAATAGGAAAAAACGCCTTGTTATCGACTTCAGGAAATTAAATTCTAAAACAATCGATGATAAATACCCTATACCCAATATCACTGCAATTTTTTCAAACCTGGGACAAGCCAAATACTTCACAACTCTTGATTTGAAGTCAGGATTATCAAATCCTTCTCGCGGAAAAAGATGGGGAAAAAACCGCATTTTCGTAGGAAATGGGAAGTACGAATTCTGTAGATTTCCCCTTCGGTTTAAAAAACGCTCCCGGAATCTTTCAGCGGGCAATTGATGACGTCCTTCGCGAACAGATTGGCAAATCGTGCTATGTTTATGTAGATGACGTGATTATATTTCTGAGAATATGGAAACCACGTCTACCATATTGCTTGGGTATTAGAAAAACCTGTATAACGCTAACATGAGGGTATCACGAGAAAAGTCCCACTTTTTAGGAAAAAGTCGAGTATCTTGGATTCGTGGTTTCGGGGCGGAAACAAAACCAGTCCCATAAAGTAGAAGCAATTGAAATTGAGCAGCCTACCAACCTGTTCCAAATAAGATCATTCCTCGGCTTAGCAGGCTACTATAGGTGTTTTATAAAAGATTTTGCATCTATAGCTAAACCATTAACTGACATACTTAAGGGTGATAATGGTAAAGCAAGTGCTGGACAGTCAAGGAAAATTCTAGTAAGTCTCAATGAGGAGCAAAGATTGTCTTTCGAAAAATTGAAAAATATCTTAGCCTCAGAGGACGTAATGCTTCTATACCCTGATTACCAAAACCATTTGACTTGACCACAGATGCTTCGTCTTCTGGTTTAGGTGCTGTTTTGTCACAAGAAAAAAAACCAATTACGATGATATCAAGAATCTTAAAAGACAACGAACTGAATTTCGCGACAAATGAACGTGAGCTACTTGCGATAGTGTGGGCTTTAAAAACCCTTCGAAACTATCTGTACGGCGTAAAGAATTTAAATATATTTACTGACCATCAGCCACTTACATTTGCCGTTTCCGACAAGAATACAAACGCGAAAATCAAAAGATGGAAAGCGTACATTGATGAACATAATGCCCAAATTTTTTTAAACCGGGAAAAGAAACTTCGTTGCCGATGCTCTTCAAGACAAAATATTTATGCTTTAGAGGAGGACATTTCATCGGATCTAGCCACTATTCATAGCGAACAGTCTTTGACCTATACTATCGAATCCACAGAAAAGCCAATTAATTGCTTTCAAAACCAAATAATTATCGAAGAAGGTGTTACGGCTTCCCAGAAAATCGTTATAATGTTCGGGAAAAAGACAAGAAATGTCATATACTTTTTCAGACAGGGACACCTTAATAGAGAAAGTATGTGATTCAGTAAAAAGGACGTAGTAAACGCTATTAAATGCGATTTGCCAACTTTGGCATTCATCCAAAACAAAATAGTTGAAACCTTCCCTTCCACCAAATTTTGCTATGCCAGTAAATTGGTTATTGATATCCACGATAAAAACGAACAGAAAGAAATCATAGTTACAGAACACAATAGAGCTCACAGAGCGGCCCAAGAAAATATAAAGCAAATACTTCAAGATTATTTTTCCCAAATGACCCGCTTGACTAATGAGATTGTCGCAAACTGTAAAATCTGTAATAAGGCAAAATATGACCGACACCCACAAAACAATACATCGGAGAAACCCTCATTCCCAACCACGTTGGAGAAATACTTATATCGATATATTTTCCACAGAGAAAAATATTTTCTGACTTGCGTTGATAAATTCTCTAAATTCGCCATTGTCCAACCCATAGCCTCTAGGACAATAATTGATATTGAACCCAAAATATTGCAACTCATGAACTTTTATCCCCACACCAAATTTGTATATTGCGACAACGAACCATCCTAAATTGGGAACAATAAAGTCCTTCTAAAAATCATTTTAATGTTGAAGTTGTAAATTCTCCCCCACTGCACAGTACCTCAAATGGACAGGTAGAAAGATTTCACAGCACTTTAGCAGAAATCGCCAGATGCCTGAAACTGGAAAAGCAATTAAATAATACAGTTGACCTTATTCTCCAAGCAACAATAGAATACAATAAGACAATACATTCGGTCATCAATAAGAAACCAATAGAAATAATTCATACATCCCCGCCAGAATTTGAAGCAGAAATAAGAAGTAGAATCGTTAAAGCACAAGAGCAACTCCTCCAGAGACAAAACATAGATAGAAGAGATAGGACCTTTCAGGTAGGCGATAAGATACTGATAAAATTAAACAAGAGACTTGGCAACAAGTTGACACCCTTGTTTGAAGAAGTCACAGTTGAAGCCGACTTGGGGACATCGGTTCTGTCAAGGGAGGGAGGCATATGATAACATTAGATAAACGAAGCATCCTTCTAGTACTCATTCTCTTTACTCTTAACAGGGTTTGGATACTATGCCTTCTACTATTAGGACCAATGACAACCGGAAAGATAACAAACTACTGAACTCAGAATACATCCCAATACTGGACGGGAAAGCTATTATTTGGAAAGATTATGAAATCCTCAGACACTCAACTAATCTTTCAATGTACTCGAAATTACCGATGAGACAACGGCATTAATGGTTCACTTCCCTTTATCTCATATGAGATTACTTCGAGTCCGACGTACAAATATAAGAAATCTATTGGAAACAGTTAACATTCATCATAGACAGACTAGGAGCATTAATATACTAGGGACAGCTCTAAAGGTAATAGCAGGAACACCAGACTTTAATGATTTCGAAGAACTTAAATTCCAACAAAAAGAATTAGCTAATTCAATAAACAGGCAGGCTTCAATAAATTCAAAAGTTCAGGAGAAAATAAATAAATTAACAGAGTCAGTAAATACCATCATTAAATTTGCAAAAGAGAAGCAGATTGAGACAGGCGAACTTTACCGAACTTTGCTCAATAGAAATAGAATTATGATTTCGGAACTTGAGACTTAATGTTGTCAATTACACTTGCAAAGATACAAATAGTGAATCCGGTAATTTTTGATTCAGAGGATTTAAAGAAAATGGTAAATGAGCACTCTGCAGGGCTAACTATAACTGATTTAATTGAAATATCTTATGTTAACGTAATATTAGATAAAAATTTTTTTACATTTCATTATTAAATACCCCAATCCTAGTTTAGTTTGTAAAAAATAACCATGTTTCCAGTTCAACACAACGGATCAATATTACACTTCGAAGAAAATAATAACGTCGCAGATTGCGGTAATAAATAATACCAATCATAAATTGCACCGCTACGCTTACCTCCACATTCTGCAAGCAACTAAATTCGACAACCTGTGCCCAGCAGCTACACTCAGGAGGCATAGCACACTGTGACACCCGTCCCAGTAACTTACAACCGCTGGAGATAATCGATGACGGGATTATTATCATAAATGAGGACACGGTCGTAATCCAAACAGAGAACGGCACCAACACAACAACCACGGAACTTACTTGTTGACGTTCGATGAGGAAATACAAATAAATGGGTCTCTTACAGAAACATTAAAAATATCGTCAAAAGACACCCAGGCTCAGCAACGTCAACCACACTAAATATTACTGGTCATAAGAAAATTCTGAGCATGCCATACCTCCAAAGATTGAACTTCAAAATCTTCATCATATTGGCAGCATCGAGAGGAACATGAATTTATGGCCTATAATAAACCACCCTATTCGTCACCATCCTAGCCGCTATATTTGTCTGTTATAAAACCTTCCAAAAATGGAGAAACAACAAGAGCAAGCATCGCTACGTAGTGTCATTGACACCCTGAGGAAAACCGGGACGGCCTTCGAACTAGCGAGGGAGGAGTTAACACATCCGGCTTGACATAGGTCATCGGCCTCAAATTCTGCATGGGCAGCAAACATGCAACTACGCATGGGCAGCAAACATGCAACTATATTTCTGCTTCCATGCAATCGCTTCTCCGCTGACAACGCTACACGCGCGGACGTCGCGACGAACTTGATCCATGCAGCATAATTGCTGACACAGCGATTATAGGTCAGGGCTAGCTTAGCGTAAGAACATTTTGTACTTTTAGCTTTAGTCTTTTACGAACAATAAACGGAATCGGTCGATTTTAATTATCTTATACTTAGCGACATCGGCAAGTAAAGAACAATATTAATTATACACATATATATATATAGATATATACCATCATATCCAAGTAATTCACATTATTGATTTATTTGAATTGGTTTCGAATCATATCAAGCAAAGGATAAGCTTCAGTGGATCGCAGTATGGCAGCTGCTCAACCACTTACAACACCTTGCCTGTTACAAAAGTCGTTTACAATTGATTCCAGGCTTTGTCATTGTATTAAATAATGTTTTAAAATATAACTAGCGCGGCATCAGGTGATCGAAGATCCTCCCAATTTACTATGTTATAAATAACATTGGCATCACATCCATTGTCGTTCATAAAATAAATTATAAACTTTTAATGGTTTAGAAGCCATACAATGCAAATTGCCCCTTATTTATCATTGCAGTCCAGCACGGATACGACCTTAGAGGCGTTCAGGCATAATCCAACGGACGTAGCGTCATACCACTGTTCGCTCGAACAAGTATTGTGCCATTGGTCCGTACCTGCGGTTCCTCCGTACTACGCAGGGAAAGCTGTCGCAACAACGTTTTGTCATTAGTAGGGGAAAACTAACCTGTCTCACGACGGTCTAAACCCAGCTCACGTTCCCTTGCATGGGTGAACAATCCAACGCTTGGTGAATTTTGCTTCACAATGATAGGAAGAGCCGACATCGAAGGATCAAAAAGCGACGTCGCTATGAACGCTTGGCCGCCACAAGCCAGTTATCCCTATGGTAACTTTTCGACACCTCTTGTTAAAACCTTTAAACCAAAAGGATCGATAGGCCGAGCTTTTGCTGTCCCTGTGTGTACTGAACACCGAGATCAAGTCAGCATTTGCCCTTTTGCTCTATGTGTGGTTTCTGTCCGCACTGAGCTGGCCTTGGGACACCTCCGTTATTATTTGAGAGATGTACCGCCCCAGTCAAACTCCCTACCTGGCAATGTCCTTGAATTGGATCATACCCGAGTAATTGGGGTTATACCAAATTATTAAATCAAAAACACATAAATGCATTTTATCATTAAAGAATTTGTTTGCGATTATATAACAAACTCGTGATACTTTGATCAAGAAGCTTGCATCAAAACCCAATACCATAAGACATAATAAATATATCCGTATAATGGCTAGGGAAAAGATACACGTTCCACTTAATCAAATGTAAGGAAACAATAAGAGTAGTGGTATTTCATTGACGATACCAAACCGAAGCTTAATATCTCCCACTTATTCTACACCTCTTATGTCTCCTTACACTGCCAGATTAGAGTCAAGCTCAAAAGGGTCTTCTTTCCCGCTAATTATTCCAAGCCCGTTCCCTTGGCTGTGGTTTCGCTAGATAGTAGATAGGGACAGAAATCCTAGTTTTGTTTAACGTGGCGTGTACCCCGGAGGGGGCTTACAACCACGGACTGCTTGTGCCACATATGTGACACATAGTACAGCGGGTGAATTCAATGCGTCCACCAACGCCCCTAAAAGAAATCTTTTAGTACCAGTTCGAACATATGCTGTCGGGCAGTATAGTTCCTCTTTGGGCAGGGCGAGGCCTATCTTAACCTCTGCTGGCTACGGGTACAGCATCCGGCCGTGATTCAACGCCACGTTGAACCATGACAGTTTTAACACCACAGCCACCACGAAACTCCCACAAAAGGGGCCAACCTCATTGGGCTGGCCTTGGCCACCAGCCCATCCCGTGGTTCAAATTTACAGCTTTGATCGGCTGATCGAGTCTAAACTGCTTCCCAATTAGGTTTCCGACAACCAGGAGCTGGGTAAGCACCTCCGACTACCTCCTAACGGGGAAGCCTCCCAAATTAAGGCTTTGGTCCACCTTTCGACTCTCTCCATGAAGAAGAAAGTCTTCCAAATTAAGGCTTTGGTAAGCCTTTCGACTCATCACAAGGATGAGCTCTCCCAAACTTAAGGACTTTGGTCCGACCTCGACTCTCTTCATAAAGAAAGTCTTCCAAATTAAGGCTTTGGTGGGCCTTTTCGACTCATCACAAGGATGAGTCTCCCAAACTTAAGGACTTTGGTCCGACCTTCGACTCTCTCCATAAAGAAGAAAGTCTTCCAAATTAAGGCTTTGGTGGGCCTTTCGACTCATCACAAGGATGAGTCTCCCAAACTAAGGACTTTGTTCGACCTTCGACTCTCTCCATAAAGAAGAGAGTCTTCCAAATTAAGGTCTTTGGTGGGCCTTTCGACTCATCACAGGGATAAGTCTCCCAGATTTAAGGACTTTGGTCGGACCTTCGACTTTCTTGTGAAGAGAGTCTTCCAATTTGAGGTATTGGTGTAACCTTTCGTAGCAGTTGCCACTCCCAGTTTTGACTAACGTCAGTCCGGTACTGGTCGACCAGGTCTCCCTGCGTCCTCCTGGTTCATCAGCATGCGTCGCCTGCTGAAGACTATGTGCGCATAGTCATCAAGCAGTTGCATGCTCGTCACCGCCTGCGTGAATGCTAATTCACCGGATTCGTCTTGCTGGATACTAAGCCCTTCCAGGTCCCGCACGTCCGCATAGAGTGGGCAGGCACATAGAACGGCTGCCAGTCCTCTATGGGGTTGCCACATAGACATCCAGCAGTCTCGCTAAGACCACGCTTATGCAAAAAAGCGTTCAACGAGCCATGGCCAGTTATGAAAAACTGCCATGCATCGTGAACTTGAAGTCGGGGCGGCTGAAGACGAAGCTAACATCCGGGATGAACTTATGCGTAACACGGCCGTGTTCGCTGTCATCCCACCGGAGTGCCATTCGCGCAACATGCGCTCGTCCAGCAAGGCTCTCCTCGTCCTGCGATCAAGGGTGGAAACATCTTGATCGTAGAGCCAATCGCCTTCTACCATGGGGTAGTTCCGCTTCAACTTAAACTGCATAGCGGTGCGCATTGCAACTAGGTCCAGCGGTGGAGCTCCAGCTAGCACTTCAAGGGCATCAGTAGATACCGTTCGGCACGTGGGCAAACATCCTAAAAGGATGCGCCGATGGCAGGACTTGAGCGCCCTCCTGGCCCCGACTAGTCTCATCGCCATCTTGTACCATACCGAGGCACCAAATAGTGCACAGGGCACCATGAGTCCGGCATATATCCTTCGCCGTGCTTGCGGACTGAGTCCCCAGTCGACGCGTAGCACACGGGTCAGGGTCCGACGACTCAGTTAGCCGATCACGTATATACGTGATATGCGGGAGAAAACTCAACCGCTCGCCAACTGTGATGCCAAGGTAACGATATTGCGTCACATACCGTAAGTTTGCTCCTGCAAAGCTTACGGCGGGCGGTCTGCCAGCTGACAGTTTGCCCTTAGGAGCATCGTCACAGTCTTCGCTTGCCGAGACTGAGACGCCTACCTCAATCCCCATCCTCCAACTATCTCCATAAGTTGGGCGCCTTTTAGCTCCAGTTGGGATCTGGATTCTCCATCGATGAGCAGCATAAGATCGTCAGCAATGCACTGATCGTGCAATGCGCTTCCAGGCGATGCAGGAGGACATCCATTAATATGTTCCAAATGAATGGACCACTAATGGACCCCTGCGGGCAGCCACGGGTTACATCGACGTTGACTTCGCCGAAGCTGCTGACGATGCTAGCTTTGGTCCGAAAAGAAGCTGCGCCAGATCCCAACTTCCCTGCATCCAAGATCCGATAGTCGGCGTAATGCTGCGTCCCATTCGACGTGGTCGAAAGCTCCTCTGAAGTCAATGAAGACCTGAGCACGTATCTAGCCGGGCTGGCTTCGACACTGCTCACAACATGACTCCAGGCATCCTCGACGCAGCGTCCGGGACGAAAGCCGAATTGCCATCGACTTTCGTCCGTGAGCACCTCCTTTATACGGTTCACCATAACTCCCTCCAGCACTTTGCCAAAGACAGGCAGCAGGCAGATGCCCCGATAGGACGCTGGATCGCTCCTGTCCTTGTCGGGGCTTTGAGGAGCGCAACCACACGTGGGCGCTTCCACTCGGTGGGGAAATACCCATCTGCCAGACAACGGGTGTACATCGCGTCATGTGCTCCGGGATGGCGCGCCAAGTCGCCTTGACCATGCCCCCAGTGATGCCATCTAAACCAGGTGAGCGTCTGCTCCGAACCTTGGCGATGCATGTCTCGACCTCAATCGGGTCGAGTACTGGGGGCACTTCGGGTGGAACAAGAACGTCCACTGGCCTCCCGCAGCAGGAAAAGCTGGAGCAGGACGTTCGCGCAGGCGTGCCAGGTTACGACCAGCTCATTGTTCCACCGAAGGCATCCGAGATCGGTGCACTTTTGCGGCCTCGGCATATCCTATAGACAGACCCCAGGGGTCGTCTGGTGCTCGCCGACATATCTTCCAGTTTTCCTCCTTTCACGCAGCATCATCCTCTCGTATTCCTTTCGGGTGATCCTGAAATACGAGGCCAGGACAGCTACACTTTCGCTGTGCGTGCGACGAGCATGCTGCAGCTGGCGCCGGGCTCTCCTGAGCTCGCGGGGGCGTCAGTGAGGCGGCAGTCCACCAGCTCACCGACGTTTGGCCCGCAATTGCTGTCGCCCAACACAGCGTCGCTCACCTGGTGTATTAGGGCGAAGTGTAGTCACCTGTCATCAGATGCCATCACGCGAAACTGCTCCAGAGGAAAATCCATCGATGCAGTCCTTAGCTCATCACCGAAACGCCGCCAGTCAGCACTGTGGAGTTTCCACGAGGGCACAGGAGCATAGCTCTCAACTGTGCTTGCCGGATCGAGGGTCACAACAACAGTGATGATGTTGTGATCGCTCAGATCCCACCGCTTACGCTCCACTCATACGCAGCCCACGTAGTCGCTGAATCACTGACGATAGTGACGTCGATATCGCTCCGCGCCCTGCGATTATCGAACGTGTACACTTGCTGTGGACATTAAGCACGCCGGCTCGCCCTGCCCTGAACCCAGTCAGCTAGCAGTTCACCCGCTGCCTGTTCAAGAAGCTCCCGAGAACGCTGGGGGAGCTTACTGAACCACAGGGGGATACTGCGTTCGCATCAAGGCCATAGATGACGGGCGTGCGGCTGGCCAGCAGCAGCACCGCATCCATGTACAGCATATACGGCTCTAGTTCTGCGTTAAATTGGCAGTATACGGAGGTGAGGAAAATTGAGCCGAAATTTCCCCGACACCTCACGCATACGCCATGCTCGGTGATGAGCGAGGAGACAGGCATGCAGACGACCTCCTGGTCGTCTACGATCACAACGGCTTTGTTCCGTTTGTCGGAGAATACTGCATGCCTGCCGGTAATCCGGTGATCCTTCCTCCACGGTCAACATATGGCTCCTGAGCAACGCGAACTTGACCCCGAGTCTCTCATCCGGACTCCAAGGTCAATTACGGCAGCTCTACTGCGGCCGCAGTTAGCCTGGATGACTCTAAACATTATTAATGTCTAGAGGCCACCCTGGCGAGCACAGCTCCGTATATCGGACACGCTGCCGAAAGCATACGGTGCTTTGACGGCAGGCCTGAAGCTGCAGTTCCTGCAGGACACAGGGTTGCTGCACTTCGAGGCGCGGTGTCCGGCTTGTCCGCATTGCCGGCATATCTCCTCCTTCATCCTACACTGTGCTACACGGTGGTCAAAGCTGACGCACTTGTAGCAAGCGTACGTCGGCGTGACGGTGTGCCAGCGGAAGGAGAACCATTCCACGTAAATCCTGTCGTGATCCTCCAGAATATCCAGGGCCTTCTGGTCTACCTCCAGCTGGATGTTGACCGTGGGTCCGCTTTCAGCTGTCCATGGCTTCGATGTGATTTTCACCGACTTTCAAAGACAACACTGGCCATGCGTCCAAGAAGTGGTTCTTCCACATTCCATCTATGAACTGCTTTGCGGTGATGCTGCTGTCCACGTCGCGGACCATCACCCTAGGCTTCGAGGCGGCGTTCTGCTTGACATCGAGTCCAACCTCCTTGAACTTCGGGTTCGCCACTACCTGACGCATTTCTCCCGAGGATGGGGTGCGGATGATGGCACCTCCCGCATGAGCTCACGCACCCGGTCACGTACACCAGTGCGGGCGCAACCTCCTTACGGACTCGCTCAGCGACTTGCTGGGGGGTCTCCTCCGGGTTGTTGCCGTCACAATTGCCGACCATGTTTCCGCAACCTTGCGGATGCGGGGTGCGGCAACTGGAGCAGCGGGGGCAGTGGTAGTGGCGGCTAGGGTGACGGCGGGCTGGGGCGGATCCTCCTCTCGGTCTCCAGCTCCTTTATTGCTCCATACATATCCAGGACCAGCTCCTGGTACTTCGCTGCACGTTGAGCGCAACGGCGTTGGGCACATCTTCAACCAAGATGGCCTTCCTGAGCTTCCCTGATGTGCTGCATACGCTGCAGCACAGAGTTGGAGCTCATTTTGATCAGCTCCAGCTGATGCCATGGCGCCGATGCGGACAGCGGCAACGGTGGCGGCGGTGGCAGCGGTGGCAGCGGGGCAGCGGTGGCAGCGGTGGCGACGGTGGCGGCGGCGGATGTCGATGGCCTCTCATCGGCAGCTGAAACAGCAAGCGGTCAGCAGCAGGGGCAACGATGAATGCAGCAGCGGGTGCTGCGAGTGCAGCTGGGATAGCAGCAGGTGCAGCAGCAGGTGCAGCAGCAGGTGCAGCAGCAGGTGCAGCAGCAATGGCAGCAGCAGCAGCAGCAGCGGAGGCGGCGGCTGCAGCTGCGGCCGAGTAGGTCCCCTTTCCAGCGATGATGGCGGCCAGGGAGGCGTCGCTATCCTCGCTGATGTCATCGCACGCCGCAAATTTACGCGGCGGAGAGTCCGGCGGCGGCATCACCAGCGCGTCCGTCGTCGCAGCTCGCGCCGATGCACGAGTGCGGCCGCGCTTCTTGCGTCCACCCGAACGCGTAGATTGCACCGAGCTCGCGGCGCTACTACTCGCGTCGCTCTCCATCATCCTTTCCTTATGCAAAGGAAAATGTTTATTTTAAAAGTATGCACTACTTTTATTCGCGCCGCACAAAAGTATGCACACCGAAAATTATGTCGTTCTGATTGGCTCCAATCAGTGCAAAGCAACGGTGTTTCACACCCACGCACTAATACACGCGCGTTGCCGAGATCGCTTATCGCGGAAGCGCCGAAATAAGCGATTTTAAATTGCCCGTCACGGTTGTTATTGCAACAACAACAAAAACACTCGAAAAACTTTCGATGCGCACAGCCGATAACACAACCGCTCACGTTGAGCGTCAGACATCAACTGAGTAGATAGGGACGAAATCCTAGTTTTGTTTAACGTGGCGTGTACCCCGAGAGGGGTTTACAACCACGGTACTCGCTTGTGCCACATATGTGACACATAGTACAGCGGGTGAATTCAATGCTCCACCAACCCCCCTAAAAGAAATTTTTTAAGTACCAGTTCGAACTATGCTGTCGGGCAATAGTTCCCTTGGTCAGGGGCGAGGCCTATCTTAACCTCTGCTGGCTACGGGTACAGCATTCGGCCGTGATTCAACGCCACGTTGAACCATGACAGTTTTAACACCACAGCCACCACGAAACTCCCACAAAAGGGGCCAACCTCATTTGGGCCGGCCTTGGCCACCGGCCCATCCCGTGGTTCAAATTAACAGCTTTGATCGGCTGGTCGCAGTATAAGCTGCTTCCCCAAGGTTTCCGACAACCGGGAGCTGGGTGAGCACCTCCGACTACCTCCTGATGGAGGAAGCCTCCCAAATTAAGGCTTTGGTGCACCTTTCGACTTTCCATAAAGAAGAAAGTCTTCCAAATTAAGGCTTTGGTGAGCCTTCGACTCATCACAAGGATGAGTCTTCCAAACTTAGGACTTTGTCCGACCTTCGACTCTCTCCATAAAGAAGAAAGTCTTCCAAATTAAGGCTTTGGTGAGCCTTTCGACTCATCACAAGGATGAGTCTCCAATTTAAGGACTTTGTTCGACCTTCGACCTTCCGTAAAGAAGAGAGTCTACCAAATTGAGGCTTTGGTTGGCCTTTCGGTTCATCACAAGGATGAGCCTCCCAGATTTAAAGGACTTTGGTCGGACCTTCGACTTTCTTGTAAGAGAGTCTTCCATTTGAGGTATTGGTGTAACCTTCGTGGCAGTTGCCACTCCCAGTTTTGACTAACGTCAGTCCGGCACTGGTCGACCAGGTCTCCCTGCGTCCTCCTGGGTCATCAGCATGCGTCGCCTACTGAAGACTATGTGCATAGTCATCAAGCAGTTGCATGCTCGTCACCGCCTGAGTGAATATTAGTTCACCGGATTCGTCCTGCTGGATTCTAAGCCTTCCAGGTCCCGCACGTCCGCATAGAGGGGCAGGCACATAGAACGTGCCGCCAGTCCTCTATGGGGTTGCCACAAGACATCCAGCAGTCTCGCTAAGACCACGCTCATGCAGAAAGCGTTCAACGAGCCATGGCCAGTTATGAGATAACCGCCATGCACGAACGAAGTCGGGGCGGCTGAAGACGAAGCTAACATCCGGATGAACTTATGCGTAACACGGCCGTGTTCGTGTCATCCCACCGGAGCCGCCATTCGCGCAACATGCGCTCGTCCAGCAGTGCTCTCCTCGTCCTGCGATCAAGGGTGGAAACGTCTTGATCGTAGAGCCAATCTCCTTCTACCATGGGGTAGTTCCGCTTCAGCTTAAACTGCATAGCAGTGCGCATGGCAACTAGGTCCAGCGGTGGAGCCCAGCTAGCACTTCAAGGGCATCAGTAGATACCGTTCGGCACGTGGGCAAACATCCTAAGAGGATGCGCCGATGGCAGGACTTGAGCGCCCTCCTGGCCCCGACTAGTCTCATCGCCATCTTGTACCATACCGAGGCACCAAACAGGCAAGGCACCATGAGTCCGGCATATATCCTTCGCCGTGCTTGCGGACTGAGTCCCCAGTCGACGCGTAGCACACGGGTCAGGGTCCGACGACCCAGTTAGCCGATCACGTATATAGCGGATATGCGGAGAAAACTCAACCGCTCGCCAACTGTGATGCCAAGGTAACGATATTGCGTCACATACCGTAAGTTTGCTCCCGCAAAGCTTACGGCGGGCGGTCTGGCAGCTGACAGTTTGCCCTAAAGGGGCATCGTCACAGTCTTCGTTGCCGAGACTGAGACGCCTCCTCGCCCCATCCTCCAACTATCTCCATAAGGGGCGCCTTTGAGCTCCAGTTGGGATCTGGGTTCTCCATCGATGAGCAGCATAAGATCGTCAGCATATGCACTGATCGGCAGTGCGTTTCAGGCGATGCAGGAGGACATCCATTAATATATTCCAAATAAATGGACCACTAATGGACTCTGGGCGCCACGGGTTACATCTACGTTGACTTCGCCGAAGCTGCTGACGATGCTAGCTTTCGTCCGAAAGAAGCTGCGCCAGATCCCAACTTCCCCGCATCCAAGATCCGATAGTCGGCGTAATGTTGCGTCCCATTCGACGTGGTCAGCCCTCTGAAGTCAATGAAGACTCCGAGCACGTATTTAGCCGGGCTGGCTTCAACACTGCTCACCACATGACTCCAGGCATCCTCGACGAGGTCCGGGACGAAAGCCGAATTGCCATCGACTTTCGTCCGTGAGCACCTCCTTTATACGGTTTACCATGATCCCCTCCAGTACTTTGCCAAAAACAGGCAGCAGGCAGATGCCCCGATAGGACGCTGGATCGCTCCTGTCCTTGTCGGGGCCTTTGAGAAGCGCAATCACACGGGGCGCTTCCACTCAGTGGGGAAAAACCCATCTGCCAGACAACGGGGTACAACGTTGTCATGTGCTCCGGGATGGCGTGCCAAACCGCTTTAACCATGCCCCCAGTGATGCCATCTAAACCAGGTGAGCGTCTGCTCCGAACCTTGGCGATGCATGTCTCGACCTCAATCGGGTCGAGTACTGGGGCACTTCGGGGAACAGGAACGTCCACTGGCCCTCCGCAGCAGGGAAAAGCGTGGAGCAGGACGTTCGCGCAGGCGTGCCAGGTTACGACCAGCTCGTTATTCCACCGAAGGCATCCGAGATCGGTGCACTTTGCGGCCTCGGCATATCCTGTAGACAGACCCCAGGGGTCGTCTTGGTGCTCGCCGACATATCTTTTCCAGCCTCCTTTTTACGCAGCTATCCTCTCGTATTCCTTTCGGGCGATCCTGAAATACGAGGCCAGGACAGCAGAACTTTCGCTGTGAGTGCGACGAGCATGCTGCAGCCGGCGCCGGGCCTCCTGAGCTCGCGGCGTGCGTCAGTGAGAGCGGCAGTCCACCAGCTCACACGACGTTTGGCACGCAATTGCTGTCGTCCAAACACAGCGTCGCTCACCTGATGTACTAGGAGCGAAGGCAGTCACCTGTTCGTCTGATGTCATCGCGCGAAATTGCTCCAGGGAAAATCCATCGATGCAGTCCCTAAGCTCATCACCGAAACGCCGCCAGTCAGCACTGTGGAGTTTCCACGAGGGCACAGGAGCATAGCTTCAACTGTGCTTGCCGGATCGAGAGTCACAACAATAGTATGATGTTGTGATCACTCAGATCCCACTCGCTTACGCTCCCCTCATACGCAGCCCACGTAGTCGCTGAATCACTGACGATAGTGACGTCGATATCGCTCCTCGCCCTGCGATTATCAAACTGTACACATTGCTGTGGACATTAAGCACGCCGGCTCGACTGCCCTGAATCCAGTCAGCTAGCAGTTCACCCCGCCG
>CAUIUS010000099.1:0-53120 GCA_961210405.1 Drosophila mercatorum | reverse complement strand
CATTTCAATCAAAAAACCCCTGCATTGCCCCGGGAACAAAATTAAAATAAAATTAAAGTAAAAAAAAAGCAAAAAAATTTTTTCTTTTTAAATTTTAAAGGGGGGAAAAAAATATAAAATAAAAAAAAAAAATTAAAATGAAGCCAAAAAATTTAAAAAAAAAAACATTTTTAAAAAAAAAGTGAATAAATATATATATTTTATAATATACGGCAAATTTTTGGTGACGGGTTTTTTTGTGATGCTAAAAAGACAACAACTATAGGGGGGGCCCAACTAAAACTCTGCGACTCCATGGAACTGCTACTTGGGATGAGCAGCCCACGGGCCCAAAAAGGGGGCCGCCGACAATCACCCGCACCCGCGGCTAAGGCTAAATTTTTGGGGAGAGGGGTGTATCTATCCAACGTTGATTCGACAAATCCCCCCCCCGTTCTTCGACACAACGGCCGACCTGGCGTTGCTGGGGGGTGTTCTTGGAAAACAAAGGGCCCCCAAAAGGGGGGAAAAAAAGCGCCAGAAAAGGCGCCAAAAGTAGCGTCAGGCCCCAAAAAAAAAGGGGGGAAAAAATTGGTAAAAAGTCACTCTCCCCCCAAAAGGAATTGTAAAAGAGAGGCAGCCACCCCCAAGAAATTCCCTTCCGGTCACTCACCCTCCACCCACCCTTTAGCTAACTTTAAAGGGGGGCCCGACATGCGGGCAGCCGGGGGCCCATTTCCCCCTTTCAAAACAAACACAAAAAAAAAGGACAAAATTTTTAAATCGCAAAACTAAAAAACGCGCACACAAACACCCACTACAAATGAAAAGGGCAAAAAAAAGGGGGAAAAAGGCAGCCCTA
This sequence comes from Drosophila mercatorum, assembly GCA_961210405.1. NCBI lineage: Eukaryota > Metazoa > Arthropoda > Insecta > Diptera > Drosophilidae > Drosophila > Drosophila mercatorum. The sequence continues at coordinate 52,279 of CAUIUS010000099.1, read as the reverse complement.
AACCCACATATACATAAAAACCCTTGACTGCCCTGCAAACGCAAAGCCAAATACAAATACAAAAAAAAGACTGCCCCCCCTGACGAACGAATATGAGCGCCAATAAAAATACCAAAGAAAACGAAATACGAACGCGCTCACAATGAAAAAACGATACAAACAAAAAAAAAAAATTACAAATACGAGTGAAAGCGCGCGAAATCCAATTATAAATATTTTTAAAATTTTAAATTTTTTTTAAAATTTTAAAATTTTAAAAACATCTGAAGTAAAAAGGTGGTTTTTAAAAGGTCCCACCATTGTCCCCATGAACTGCCAAAGCAATGGCAGTTAAAAAATTCCTTCATGGAAACGCCATGGGCGTGAGGCGAGATGGATTTCCCAAGAGGATAATTTTCTGATACGGACTCCCTTCAAGGGAAACCCCCAAAAATTTTAAAAACGAATATGGTCTCCGGGGGGAGTGCGAAAATGTCCACATAGGGATCATGGCTTTTGAAGACGGCACTCCCCCCACCCCCCAGCGCAGCCAGAGGGGGGGGGTGCAATAAACACATCCCCCACTCTACCCCCCGTAAGGAAGGCGCGCCTAAATGAACTTGGTTTTGGAAAAAAAAGTTTGAAACATAAAAAAAAATTTCCCAAGGGCCCGTAAACGTTTTTGAGGTTTACTCAACCCAAACGGATGGGAGCCACATGCGCACTACCAAATTTTAAAGAGCTAAGCGGACAGGCGGGGGGTCGAGGGGAAGCCAAGCCAATCGACCCTCCCCCAAATCATCGCTGCCAGGCAAAACAAAAAAATTTCTGTAGGCGCCTTTTAAAAGCATGAAATGTAGATGACCCTTTCTACGACAGCTTGCACTAAACCTAGGCGGCCCCCGAAATGCGCTAATTGCGTGGGGGGGAAATTTGCAGCTATAAGGGGTGTCCTGCCTACAAAATCCCGGCACATTACAGTCATAACAAGGCACAATGGGTTGAAAAACAGAGGGGAAAGCACAAATAAACAGAAAAAAATATGCAATCAAATACAGTACCCTTTTTTAAAGACAAACAATCAACAAAAACAAAAACAACACACAAAGATATTTTAAAAATAATATTAATAATAACAATAATAAAACAAGTAAAAAAATCTAGTCGGGTCCCGACTAGGAGATACCCCCCAAACCCCCCCCTACCTGCGTTTTTTTAAAAAACCCAAAATTTGCATTTTGTATAAACGCACGAAAACAAATTCAATTCATTTTCAATTGTTTTGCTAATAGCGCCATCTGTGGTTCGATAGAATAGTGCCATCCCTGTTTCGATTTATTGAAAAGCTGATAATTAGCAAATCATATCGCCATCTATTGGAAATATTTACACTAAAACTTGCGGGTTTTAGAATTCGCTAGATACGCAGCTCAATGTGTATATGTGTATGTGTGCACATGTATAGGAAAACAATTTGTTTTTCGTTGCTGGTCCCTGTTTGGCCGATTGGCCAAATGTTTTTTTTTAATAACTTCCGCGAATTAATGGATCAAAAAAAAATAAAAATTAGATAAAATAAATATAAAACTTACAAAAAAAATTGGGGACTGAAAAACCGCTTCCCGGCGCCATCGATCTGCTCCGCAAAGCTAAAAAATTTTTAGCCGAAACGAACTTCTAAAGAGTTCACTCCCAGAATTGAAAAATCAGTCGAGATACTGATCAAAAAAGACAAGACGTAACCCCGGCGAACACATACACAACATAAAAAAAGTTGTTTAATCAATTATTGAAAACCATACAAAAATTTTGTTGAGAACATTTTAAACAAAAAGAAAACTCAAAATCAAAATTGTTCAACTTAAATATTATCTATTATAAAACAATCGTAAAATAAGTGAACCCTCGTTGATATCTGTATAAAAAAAAGAAAAATAAACGAACCCAATCACTCGACCCTCGTAAACATCTGAAAAAAAAAAAATAAAAAAATATTTATGTACATGTATTTCCTTTGCAAATTCCATTTTAAGTCATCAAATGCCTAAGAACACATTTGTAAGATCTATAGTTACGAAATTTTTTATAATATAATAAAAAAGTAATAATACTAGGAAAATAAGCGAAGAACACATTTTCTACTAATATACCAATGGACTCTGGCAACGCATCAAATCATTGGCAACTACAATATCCCCCCCTAATCTGACCCCTACAAATAGCATAATGACTAATCCTCGACAACATTAAACCTATGACATTTTTTTATTAAAGAATTACCCAACTATGACGGAAACCTAACTTACTACAAGACTTTATTACCAACATTGATGAAATAAATACTTTGATTAAAGAAGTCGAAAATACACCGTACTACCTACTTCTACTAAGAGCTATCAGAATAAAATTGTCGGTAGAGCCAGTGACGTTCTGAGACTGTCTAAAGCGAGCTTAACTGGGAAAATATAAAAGCTTTTAACAAACGTTATGGTTAAGAAAAGTGAACCATGTTGATTCGTGTTTCTCATTCTTGGAAAACTTGTCCATGAGTCAGCTTTTCTATAGTATTTTAAAAGTCAAAGCCCAATTGACAGCTCTGATACAAAAAAACCAAGATCAGAAATCAAAACAAAACTTTACGATGACATTTGCTTGAATACATTTTAGTAACCTCAAAAAACCACTTAAAACCCTAATAAAATCAAAAAAACCCAAAAAAAATAGAAGAAGCTTATGAACATTGCCGTATAGAACAAAATTTCTATAACCAAAAACCAATCAACAACCATTACAAAAAAAATCCATAAATCCAAAATAAGAAAAAATGAAAACAAAACCAACCATTGACATATTTTCGTAAAACATGCTACAAAACCCTCACTATTTCAGAACTACCTGGAAAAAGTAAATTCCAAAACAATTAAACGACCAAGGATTCACTATCATAAAGGATCAAGATAAAGGATCACAACAACATATTCCCCGGGTTATGGACATTTTTATGTGTTGGTTTGGGCTCGGAAGCCCCTAACTCCAAAAACACAACCAGAAGAACACCAACTACGCTCAAGACAAACCTGAAACCTCAATTTCAGTTGTTTGACCTTCGCTTCACTTTGGGGAGGGGGGAGCTACCCAAACCCCAAAACCCACAACCTTTTCTTCCTCTAAACCCAAACCCGACTCAAGCGACGAGACTGCGTTCTTAGAAAAAATTTATATATGTACATAGATCTAAGAAAAGACATAAGAAATAAATCAGTAGATAACTGACATTCAAACTGATCAGACGTTTTTATTTCAAGACGGTTCTGCATATATGTATAACATCATATATGCACAACTTATTCACACATATGTTTACATACATATATCGCCCAAGGCAGCAAATACATACACATGTACCGTATTACACCAGTAAACAGCTCCCACTGGTAATTCAAGCGCAAATCCAAATACCCGCGCAAGCACAAGCACTACCACAAGCCCAATACACACTAGAGCAGCAACAAATAATAAAAAACTAAACACAAATGTCTCACTTCACAACATTCCAGTGGAAGTGAGCCACTAAATGACATTGAGACCAAACAGACGAACAACTGGCAATCAATCCCCAACAACAGCAGTCTAAAAGGTCCCCAAAAAACTAGACACAGCATGGATTCGCATGGCGCAGATCACATTCGTCGCAAGCTGGACCAGCAGCAGCAAACAGATGCAAAGTCCGGCGTCGCCCTGCTAAATCCAAACAATATCTGGAGTCAGAGATGGCTTTCCAGTGTCCTCATTGGTGCCCCCGAACACTCAACCAATGGCGCCTCAGCCAATATGTTTCTGGCAATCGCCATTAAACGCAGATGTGGCAATGGATGAGTCCGAGGAGGATGTTTTTTTGATACGGACTCCCCATTCAAAACCCCAAAATTTATGGTTTTTTTGTAATGGTTGTTGTTTGGGTTTTTTTGGTTATAGAAATTTTGTTCTATACGGCAATGTTCAAAGCTTCTTCTATTTTTTTTGGTTTTTTTGATTTTATTAGGTTTTAAGTGGTTTTTTTGGGGCTTACTAAAAATGTATTCAAGCAAATGTCGGGGGCCCATGGTCAGATGCTCCCACCTTGGGCGGCTTGTGGCTAGCGAAACCTAAAATGATTTGGTTTGTGATACATATATAGTTTTATATATTAATTTTTTTTAAATTTTTTATTTATTTGTTTTTTGTCCCGATCTTTCTGGACTCGTCATATTCATCGCTGAACTTTTCTTAATTATCGTCCTTCCCCCTTGGTAAAAGTGCTGCTCCGGTTTGGGCAGTGGGGGCCCTCAGTGCGCCTCAGGTAAGTGGTAAGTTTGTGTTAGCCGTTTGTTTACATTATTTTAATTTTAATTTCTTTCAGCATATTGCGGTGGCCAATCCAGGCCACTCTACTGCCCCGAGCGATCAGGCTGTTGCGGCGAATCAATGGCGCCAGCTGCAAAAGTATTAAACAGCTGGTCCATTTCGCCTCCATACGGTTGAACATTACAACAGCTCGAAACCTTCAACTGATCCTCGGTGCTGATTCGTCTTCGTGGATCTGGTGTCGGCCTCCATTGTTGGCAGTCCTTATTGGCTTATTGGCGTCGCTGTTGCGATCCCCTGGGACCCGGCGCTTGTTGCGCCTATCCCTTTCAGTGCACCCGGAATTTGCTGCTGGCAGATTGCTCGATCTCCCCATTTTTCTGGATTTGCTGTTCGTGGCCGATGCTCTCCTGGCCGAGGCTCGCTTGCGCTGGGGCTTACGTTCCTTTCCAGCATTTCGAGTTCGGTCAAAGGGGGCCTTTATATGGCTTATAACACCCCCCAAGGCGGCACTAATCTACCAATGATCACCGACGCCACCCGGAAATGTCTAACGATGATGATGAGAGCATCCAAGAAATCCAGGATGACATGCGGGGACATGGGAAAAAAATATTTTCTAAAAATATATATAAAAAAAAGTAAGAAAACTCTAGTCGGGGTCCCGACAGGAGATACCCCCCCGCTCACCTGCGTTTTTTTTAAAAAACTGCATAATTAGCATTTTTTATAAAACCGAAAACTAAATTCAATTATTTTCAATTGTTTTGCTAATAGCGCCATCTGTGGTTCGATGAATAGTGCCATCCCTTTTCGATTTATTGAACAGCTGATAATTAACAAAAACATTCGCCCTCTATTGGAAATATTACACAAAACTTGCGGGTTTTAGAATTCGCTAGATACGCAGCTCAATGTGTATATGTGTATGTGTGCCCTGTATAGGAAAACAATTTGTTTTGCGTTGCTGGTCACGTGTTTTGGGCCCATTGGCCAAATGTTTTGTTTAATAACTTCTGCGCGAATTAATGGTTTTAATGAAATTTTTAACTTATGTTCATCATATTTTATTAGATTTTTTCCAATTTTAAAAAATGCAAACCCATTCATTTACTGGCTTTGAGAGCAACTAACCTCAATTTAAAAATTTGGGGGAAAATTTTGGGGCCGGTATCCCAAAAATTTTAAAAAAAATCAAAATTTGGAAACTTAAAATAAAATCAATCAAAAATTTTTTAAGTAAAATTGGGGGTAAACCCCCTGGGGTTGGGATATTTTTTTATAAAAAAGGAAAATTTTTTTAAAAAAATTTTTTCAATCATATTAAAATTTAAAAAAAAAAAATAATAAAATAATTTTTTGGGCCTTATTTTTTTCAAATTAAATTTTGGTTTTTTTCCAAAGGGGCCTAAAAACAAATTTTTGGCATGTTAGAGTTTTTAAATATAATTAAATTTTAATTTACTTGGAAAAAAGCGAAAAAAATTTTCTTTGAAAATTTTCAAACAAAAACCCAAGGGGAATCTGGAAGGCCCCAGAAACAACTTAAAATTTTTAACCCTTCTAGCCTAAAATTAGAATAATGATAATTGCCCGCCCCTTAAACCCTAGAATTTTACCCTTTTTTTTGGGAATTTACTAATATCCCAAACCCTAAATTTCTACAAATTTTAATTCCAAAAAAAAAAGGGAAATAAAAATACTTTATTTAAAAAACCCAAAATTTCCCCCCCGTACTCCAAACCTTTTGGGCATCGGAAAAAAATTTGTCGGAAACCCCCCGTGCCTTTGGGCGTTCAAGTTTAAAAACGGGGAAAAAAAAATTTTTAATTTCCCCCCCCAATGGGCAAGAAAATAACCATTTTTTGTTTTGGGATTTCAATATTTCTTAAAATTTCCTTCAGCTTTTCTAAAGTATTTTTTAAAGTCAAAAATTTGCATTTTGTTTTAAAAAAAACCCAAGTAAAAAAATCAAAAACAAAACTTTACAGACTTTCCAAAATAATTTTTAAATTTAAAAGCCACAAAAAACCCCCTTAAAAATTTTCCAAAAAAAAAGGAAGCAGGAACACCCATAAAAAAAAAATTTTCAAAACCCAAAAAACCAATTCAACAAATTTAAAAAAATCCATAAATCCAAAATAAGAAAAAATGAAAAAAAAACCAACCATTGACATATTTTCGTAAAACATGCTAGAAAAACCTCTCACTTTTCCAGAACTACCTGGAAAAAGTAAATTCCAAAACAATTAAACGACTAAAGGATTCACTATCATAAAGGATCAAGATAAAGGATCACACACAAAAAATATTCCCGGATTATGGACATTTTTATGTGTTGAGTTGGTCTGGGAACCCCCTAATTTTCCCCAAATCAAAACCAGAAGAACACCAACTACGTCAAGACAAACAACTGAAACCTACGAATTTCATTTGTTATGACCTTCGCTTCACTTTGGGGGGGGAGGGCAAACCCAACACCGCACAACCTTTTCTTCCTCTACCCCAAACCCAGACTCAAGCGACGAGACTGCGTTCTTAGAATAATTTATATATGTACATAGATCTAAAAAAAAGACATAAGAAATAAATCAGTAGATAACTGACATTCAAACTGATCAGACGTTCTTCATTTCAAGACGGTTCTGCATTTTTTATAACATACATATATGCACATACATACATATTCACACATATGTTTACATACATATATCGCCGCAAGGAAACAAAGTACATACACATGTACCGTATTACACCAGTAAACAGCCCCCACTGGTAATTCAAGCGCAAATCCAAATACCCGCGCAAGCACAAGCACTACCAAAACCCCAATACACACTAGAGCAGCAACAAATAATAAAAATCAAAACACAAATGTCTCACTTCACAACATTAGGGGGTGGAAGGAGACCCCCCACATAGTTTTTGGGGAGACCATAACAGACGAAAAACTGGCAATCAATCCCCAAAAAAAAAGCAGTCAAAAAAGGGTCGCCAAAAACTAGACACAGCATGGATTCGCATGGCGAAAAATAAATTCGTCGCAAGGGGCGCAGCAGCAAAAAACAGATGCAAAGTCCATGGCTATAATGTCCCCAAAAGCTAAATCGCAACAACAATATCTGGAGCCCCGAGATGGCTTTCCAGTGTGCCATCATTGGTGCCACACGAACTAGCTAAAAAAATGGCGGCCTCAGAATATATTTTTTTATGGCAATCGCCATTAAAAAGCAGATGGGGGAAGGGGTGAGTCCGAGGGGGGTGTTTTTTTTTGATACGGATACCCATTCAGAACCCCAAAAAATTTTGGTTTTTTTTTTAATGGTTGTTGATTTTTTTTGGTTATAGAAATTTTGTTCTAAGGAAAAAGTTCATAAGCTTCTTCTATATTTTTTGGTTTTTTTTATTTTATTGGGGGTTTTTAAAGGGGGTTTTTGAGGCTTACAAAAAAAAGTATTCAAGAAAAAAGTCGGGGGCCATAGGTCAGATGCTGCTCCACCTTGGGCAGTGTGTGGAGGGTGCAGCCCCCAAAAAGGCAAGTAGATTTAGTTTTTTATATATATTTTTATATATATTAATTTTTTTTAAATTTTTTTTTTATTTGTCATGTTGTCGCCGATCTTTCGGGGCATCGTCATTTTCACCCGGGAATTTTTTATAATCACCCTCCGCCCCTTTTAAGTGCTGCTCCGGGTTTTGGGAGGGGAGTGGCGGCTGCAGTGCAGCCTCGGGAAAAAGGGGAAGTTTGTTTTAAAAGGGTTTTTTTTACTTATTTTAATTTTAATTTTTTCAGCATATTGCAGGTGGCCGAATCCCGGCCACTTACTGCCCCGAGGATCAGGCTTTTTCCCCCCGAATCAATGGCGCCAGCTGAAAAAAATTTTAAAAAAAGCTGGTCCTTTTTTGCCTCCATACGGTTGAACATTACTATGTTCGGCTGGGGGAGCCTTCAGCATCTGATCGCTCGGTGCTGATTCGTCTTCGTGGATCTGGTGTCGGCCTCCATTGTTGGCAGTCCTTATTGGCTTTTTTTGGGTCGCTGTTGCTGATGCCACTGGTGGACCCGGGGGCTTGTTGACGCCTATCCCCCCAGTGCATCGCAAAAATTTCCCCGCTGGCAAAATTTTCTCGATGCTGCGCCATTTCTTCATGGATGTTGTTTCGTGGCCGATGCTCTCCGGCCGAGGGGTCGCTTGCGCTGGGGTTTCGCTCCTTTCCAGCATTTCGAGTTCGGTCGAAGAGGGCCATTTTTAATGGTTTTTAACACCCCCAAAGGGGGCCCCAAACCCCCCCCCAAAGATCACCGACGCCATCCGGAAATGTCTAACGATGATGATGGGGGGATCCAAAGAAATCCAGGATGACATGCGGCGACATGGCAAACAAATATATATTAGTAAAAATATATATAAAAAACAAGTAAGAAAACTCTGGGGGGGGGGTCCCGAAAAAATTTCCCCCAAAACCCCCGCCTACCTTTTTTTTTTAAAAAAATACTGCATAATTAGCATTTTGAAAAAAGCACGAAAACTAAATTAAATTTTTTTTTTCAATTGTTTTGCTAATAGCGCCATCGGGGGTTTTGGGATAGAATAGTGCCATCCCTGTTTCGATTTATTGAACAGCTGATAATTAGCAAATCATATCGCCATTTTTTGGGGAAATATGTAAAAAAAAAATTTTTGGGGGTTTTAGAATTCGCTAGATGCAAACAACTCAATGTGTATGTGCGATGTGTGCACATGTATAGGAAAACAATTTGTTTTGCGTTGTTGGTCACGTGTTTGACCGTTTTTGGGAAATGTTTTGTTTAATAACCCGCGAATTAAGGGTTTTGAATGAAATTTTCAACTTATGTTCATCATATTTTTATTAGTTTTTTTTTTTCCCCCGGCTTTGAGAGCAACAAACCCCCCAAATTTTAAAATTTTTTGGGGGGAAATTTTTTGGAGCCGGTATCCAAAATTTAAAAAAAAAAAAAAATTAGATAAAATAAATATAAAACTTAAAAAAAAAATTGGGGACTGTAAAACCGCTATAGGGGGCCCCAATCGATCTTTAAAAGCTACAAAATTTGTAGTTTCCCCCAAAACGACACTTCAAAAAAAACCCCCCAAAATTTAAAAAAACTCAGTCGAGATACTGATAAAAAAAAGACAAGACTCTCCAGTGCGAACACATACACAACAAAAAAAAAAATTTTTTTGGGGGTCAATTATTGAAAACCATACAAAAATTTTGTTGAGAACATTTTAAACCAAAAAAAAACCCTCAAAATCAAAATTGTTCAACTTAAATATTACCTATTATACAACAATCAGTAAAATAAGAAAAACCCTCGTTGATATCTGTATAAAAAAAAGAAAAATAAGCAAAAAAAACCCCCAATCACTCGACCCTCGTAAACATCTAAAAAAAAAATAATAATAATAATATTTATGTACATTTTTTTCCCCTTTGCAAATTCCATTTAAGTCATCAAATGCCTAAGAACACATTTGTAAGATCTATAGTTACGAGAAGTTTTTATAATACTAATAATAATAGTAAAAAAGGGGAAAAAAACAAAGAACAAATTTTCATTAAAAAAACCAAGGGACTTAAAACCAAAAAAATCATTGGCAACAAAAAATATCCACCTTGCCTACTCATAAAAAATACCCCCCCCCAACTTTAAAACCCCCTAATTTTAGCCTTTATTAAAGAACCCCCCTTAACTTTACAAAACCAAACTTTACAAGATTTTATTACCAACATTGATGAAATAAAATTTGTTTAAAAGGGGAATTTTAAAAAAACACCTTTACCTACTTTTTTCTAAGAGCTATCAGGAAAAAATTTGGAGAGCCAGTGACGTTCTGAGACTTTTTTAAAAACAGGGTTTTAATGGGAAAAAAAAGCTTTTTTAAAAACCCAAGGGCAAGAAAAGGGAAGCCATGTTTTTGGGTTTTTTCAATCATTTTTGGGAAAAAATTGCCATGAGCCTTTTTCCATAGTTTTTTAAAAAAAAGCCCAATTGACAGCCCGATAAAAAAAACCCCAAAACCCCGAAATCAAAACAAAATTTTTAATTTTTTAATTTTTTTTAAAACATTTTTAATAAATTTTAAAAAAACCAAAAAAACCCCCAAAAAAATAAAAAAACCCAAAAAAAAATAGAAAAAATTATAAACCCTTCCGGAAGAAAAAAATTTTAAACCAAAAACCAATCAACAACCATTACAAAAATCCATAAACCCCAAAAAAAAAAAAAATGAAAAAAAAACCAAAACCCTTGATACATTAAAAATGTTAAAAACCCTTCCCCCATTTGAACCTTTGGAAAAAAAAAATTCCCCAAAAAAATTAAACGACTCAAGGATTCACTATCATAAAGGGATCAAGAAAAAAGGGTCACACACAACAACATTTTCCCCGGGGTTATGGACATTTTTTTTGTGTTAAAATTTTGGGCTGGGGAAACCCCCAAATCACAAATCACAACCAAAAAGGGAAATACCAACTACGCTCAAGACAAACAACTGAAACCCCCCGAATTTCGGGGTTTTTATTGCCCCTTTGCTTCATTTTGGGGGGGGAGGAGCTACCAACCCAACACCGCAAAACCCCTTTTTTCCCTTTTTACACCAACGCAGACTCAAGCGACGAGACTGCGTTTTTAAAAATAATTTATATATGTACATAGATCTAAGAAAAGACATAAGAAATAAATCAGTAGATAACTGAAAACCCCAAAATGATCAGACGTTCTTCATTTCAAATTTTTTTGATATATGTATAACATACATATATGCACATACATAATATTAAAAATTTTGTTTACATACATATACCCCCGCAAGGCAGCAAAGTACATACACATGTACCGTATTACACCAGTAAACGGCTCCCACGGTAATTCAAGCGCAAATCCAAATACCCGCGCAAGCACAAGCCCCCCCAAACCCAATACACACTAGAGCAGCAACAAATAATAAAAAAAAAAAACACAAATGTCTCACTTAAAAACATTACCAGTGGAAGTGACCCCCACTTTTTTAGACATTGAGACCAAAAAGACGAACAACTGGCAATCAATGCCCAACAACAGCAGTCTAAAGGTCGCCAAAAACTAGACACAGCAGGGTTTCCCCGGGCGCAGATCACATTCGTCGCCCCCCGGGACGCAGCAGAAAATAACAGATGCAAAGTCCATGGCTATAATGTCGCCACATGCTAAATAAACAACAACAATAGGGGGGCCCCCAGAGATGGCCCAGTGTGCCATCATTGGTGCCACACGAACTAGAAAAAACCAATGGCAAGCCTCCCCAATATTTTTCATGGAAACCGCCATTGAAACGCAGATGTGGCGAGATGGATGAGTCCGAGGGGGATGATTTTTCTGATACGGACTACCCTTTTCAAAACCCCCAAAAATTTTTTGGGTTTTTTTTTTAAAGGTTGTTGATTGGTTTTTGGTTATAAAATTTTTTTTCCCCAATACGGCAATGTTCATTTTTCTTCTATTTTTTTTGGATTTTTTGATTTTATTGGGGTTTTTAAGGGGTTTTTTTTGGGGCTTACAAAAAATGTATTAAAAAAAAAATGTCGGTGGCCATAGGTCAGATGCTGCTCCACCTTGGGCAGTTTTTTTGGGGCTGCACCCAGCCTAAGGCGTAGATTTAGTTTGTGATACATATATATTTTTTAAAATTTTTTAAATTTTTTTATTAATTTTTATTTAGGTCATGTTGTCGCCGATCTTTCTGGACATCGTCATTTTCATCGCTGTTTTCTTAATTATCGTCCTTGCCCCTTGGTCAAGTGCTCCCGGTTTGGGCAGGGGAGTGGCGGCTCAAGGCAGCCTCAGGTAAGTGGTAATTTTTTGGGGGGCCTTTTTTTTAAAATTATTTTAATTTTAATTTCTTTCAGCATATTGCGGGGGGGAATACCAGGCCCTCTCCCCCCCCCGAGCGATCAGGCTGTTGCTGGCGAATCAATGGCCCCCCCCCAAAAAAAGTATTAAACAGCTGGTCCACCCCCCCATACGGTTGAACATTACTATGTTCAGCCCCGAGAGCCTTCAGCATCTGATCGCTCGGTGCTGATTCGTCTTCGTGGTCTGGTGTCGGCCTCCATTGTTGGCAGTCCTTATTGGCTTATTGGCGTCGCTGTTGCTGATGCCATTGGGGCCCCCGGGGCCTTGTTGCCCCCTTTACCCCTTTCCAGTGCATGGGGGGTTTTGCTGCTGGCAGATTGCCCGATGCCCCCATTTTTCAGGGATGTTGTTTTTTTGGGTTTCCGATGCCCCCCTGGCCGAGGCTTTTTTGCGCGGGGGCTTACGCCCTTTCCAGCATTTCGAGTTCGGTCAAAGGGGGCTATTTTATATAGTTTATAAAAGCCGCCCAAGGCGGCACTAAGGGGCCCAAGGGAATCACCGACGCCATGGGGGGAAATGCCCCAACGATGATGATGAAAAAAAACCCAAAAAAACCCCCGGGATGACATGGGCGACATGGCAAACAAATATATTTAGTAAAAAATATATAAAAAAAGTAAAAAAAAATCTAGTGGGGGGGGCCCCCCACGGGGAAAATACCCTAAACCCCGCTTTTTCTTTTTTTTTTTAAAATACTGCATAATTAGCATTTTGTATAAACGCACAAAAAACTAAATTCAATTCTTTTTTAATTGTTTTCAATGGCGCCATCTGTGGTTCGATAGAATAGTGCCATCCCTGTTTCGATTTATTGAACAGCTGATAATTAGCAAATCATATCGCCATCTTTGGAAATATTTACCCCAAAACTTGCGGGTTTTGGGGAAATTTGCTAGATGCACGCAGCTCAATTTTATATTTTATGTGTGCACAGGGGTTTGGAAAACAATTTGTTTTGCGTTGTTTGGGCACGTTTTTGGGGCCCCCATTGGCCAAATTTTTTTTGTATAATAACTTCTGCGCGAATTAATGGATTTGAATAAAATTTTTTTTAAATTATGTTCATCATTTTTTATTAGTTTTTTTAATTTTTTTAAAAAAAGAAAAAACCCCTTCATTTACGGGGGTTTTAGAGCAATAACCTCAATTTAAATTTTTGGGGGAAAATTTTGGGGCCCGGGGGTTTCCCCAAAAATTTTTAAAAAAACAAAATTAGATAAAATAAATAAAAAAAATTAAAAAAAAAATTGGGGGGCTGTAAAACCGCTATACCTGGCGCCATCGATTTAAATTTACAAAATTTGTAGCTTGCCCCAAAAAGACATTTCCCCCAGTTCACTCCCAGAATTGCAAACTCAGCCCCAGATACTGATCTCAAAAGACAAGACGTAACCCCCGTGCGAACACATACACAACAAAAAAAAAAAGTTGTTTTAAGTAAAATTTTTAAAAAACCCTAAAAAAAATTTTTTTTAGAACATTTTAAACAGAAAGAAAACTCAAAATCAAAATTGTTCAACTTAAATATTATCTATTATCAGTAAAATAAGTAAACCCCCCGTTGATATCTGTAAAAAAAAAAAAAAAATAAGCACAGCAACTCAATCCTGACCCCGTAAACATCTAAAAAAAAAAAAAAAAAAAATAATAATATTTATGTACATGTATTTTTTGCAAATTCCATTTTAAGTCATCAAATGCCTAAAAAAACATTTGAAAAATTTTTTAGTTACGAGAATTTTTTTTAAAAAAATTTAAAAATAATAGTAATAATACTGGGGAAAAAAAGCGAAGAACACATTTTCTTGCCAAAAATTTTACTAATATACCAATGGACTTTTTGGGAACGCATCAGAATCATTGGCAACTCAATATCCACCCCTAATCGCGCCTACAAATAGCATAATGACTAATACCTCGACAACATTAAACCCCCACTTTTTTCCCCTTTTTTAAAAAAAAATTACCTAACTTTGACGGAAAAAACCCCCCCTTACTACAAGACTTTATTACCAACAGATGAAATAAATACTTTGTTTAAAAAAAGGGGCGAAAAAAAATTACTACCTACTTCTACTAAGAGCTATCAGGAATAAAATTGTCGGTAGAGCCAGTGACGCCCTGAGACTGTCTAAACCCAGAGCTTAACTGGGAAAATATAAAAGCTAATTTAACAAAATTTTTAAAAGGGTTTAAAAAGAAAAGTGAACCCAAATGTTGATTCGTGATTTACAATCATTCTTGGAAAACTTGTCCAGGGAGTCGCTTTTCTATAGTTTTTTAAAAGTCAAAGCCCAATTGAATCTGAAAAAAAACCCCCAACCCCCAGAAATCAAAACAAAACTTTCCCGATGACATTTGCTTGACTTTTTTTTTTAGTAAGCCCAAAAAACCCTTTTTAAAAAAACCCTAAAAAAAAAAAAAAACCCCCAAAAAAAATATAGAAAAACATGAACATTGCCGTATAAAAAAAAATTTTTCAAAAACCCAAAAAAAACCAATCAACAACCATTAAAAAAAAAAATCCATAAATCCAAAAAAAAAAAAAAATGAAAAAAAAACCAACCATTGACTTTTTTTTAAAAAAATTTTTAAAAAAAAACCCCCTCTCACTTTTCAGAACTAGGGGGAAAAAAAAGAAAATTTCCCAAAAAAAATTTTAAACGACTCAAGGATTCACTATCAAAAAGGGAAAAAAAGATAAAGGATCACACACAACAACTTTTTCCCCCGGGATTATGGTTTTTTTTAAAAGGTGTTGAGTTGGTCTGGGGGCCCCCCCTAACTCACAAATCACAACCAGAAAAACCCCCAAAACCACGCCCAAGAAAAACAACTGAAACCTACGAATTTCAGTTGTTATGACCTTCGCTTCACTTTGGGGAGGGAGGACCCCCCAAAAACCCAACACCGCAAAACCCTTTTTTTTTCCCTACACCAACGCAGACTCAAGCGACGAGACTGCTTTTTTTGGGGTAATTTATATATGTACATAGATCTAAGAAAAGACATAAGAAATAAATCAGTAGATAACTGACATTCAAACTGATCAGACGTTCTTCATTTCAAGACGGTTCTGAAATGATAACATACATATATGCACATACATACATATTCAAAAAATATGTTTACATACATATATCGCCGAAAAAGGAAACAAAGTACATACACATGTACCGTATTACACCAGTAAACACCCCCACTGGTAATTCGGCGCAAATCCAAATACCCGCGCAAGCACAAGCCCCCCCCAAAAAATACACACTAGAGCAGCAACAAATAATAAAAATCTAAACACAAATGTCTCACTTCACAACATTCCAGTGGAAGTGAGAGCCCCCTACATAGACATTGAGACCATAACAGACGAACAACTGGCAAAGGGCCCAACAACAGCAGTCTAAAAGGCCCCCCAAAAAACCCCAGACACAGCATGGATTCGCATGGCGCAGATCCCATTCGTCGCAAGCTGGACGCAGCAGCAAATAACAGATGCAAAGTCCATGGCTATAATGCCCCAAAATGCAAAAACAGCAACAACAATATCTGGAGTCCAGAGATGGCTTTCCAGTGTGCCATCATTGGTCCCAAAAGGGGGCAAGCTCAAAATGGGGGCCCCCCAGCCCCAAAATAGTTTCATGGCAATCGCCATTGAAACGCAGATGTGGCGAGAGGATGAGCCCCGGGGGGGTGATTTTTCTGATACGGACTACCCATTCAAAACCCCAAAAAATTTTAAAAAGGGAAAACCCCAAAAAAGCAGATGGGGGGTTTGGCGGCGTCAACAACAGCAGCAGCAGCATCTCAACAACAACAACATAAAAAAACAGCGGAAAAAGAAAAAAGACCCCAAGGGGGCAGCAACAGAACCCGAGCAACAGCAACAACAACAGCTGCCAGAACAAAAACTGCAAATGGGGAGATTTAGTTATTTATATATATATATATATAAATATATATAAATAAATATATATATATATATATATATATATATATATATATATATATATATATATATATATATATATATATATATATATTTTTTTTATATTAATTTTTATTATTTTTATTTATTTTCCATGTCATCGTCGATCATCCTGGACATCGCTGGACATCTTCGGGGCTTCGTCGGGGGCCCTGGGGCAGATGCTGCTCCCTTTTTAGTTTTGTGGGGAAGCCCCCCCAGCCAAAGGGGGAAATAGTTTTTTTTTTGTTATATATTTTTTATATATATTAATTTTTTTTAAATTTTTTTTTTATTTGTCATGTTGCCCGGGTCTTTCTGGACATCGTCATATTCATCGCTGAACTTTTCTTAATCATCGTCCTTCCCCCTTTTGGGCAAGTGCTGCTCCTTTTGGGGGAGTTTAGTGGCGGCTCCCCGGGGCAGCCCTAAATCATCATCGTTGGACATTTCCGGGGTGGCGTCGGTGATCATTGGTCGGATTAGTGCCCCCTTTGGGGGGGTTGTATGGGGGCCCCCAGCGCAGCCTCAAGTAGGTGTGTTGTTTGTGGTTTTTATATATATTTTTACTAATATATTTTTTTTATGTCGCCGCATGTCACCCCCCACTTTTTTTGATGCCTTCATCATTATCGCTGGACATTTCCTGGATGGCGTCGGTGATCATTGGTCAGGATAAAGTGGCTTTGGGCGGCAGGAAACCTCAGGAAAAAAAACGTTGTTTGAGTTTTTTTATATATTTTTTAATAATATTTTTTTTGGTTTCCCATGTCGCCGCATGTCATCCTGGTTTTTTTTTGGATGCCCTCATCATCATCGTTGGACATTTCCTGGATGGCGTCTGTGATTAATGGGGGGGTTGTGGTCCGCCTTGGGCTTTTTTTTGGGGCGGCTGCAGCGCGGCCTCGGGTTTAAAGTATGTTTTTTTGTGTATTTTTTAATATTTTTTTAACTAATATATTTTTTTGTTTTTCCCCGCATGTCATCCGGGATTTCTTTGGCCCCCTTCATCACCCCCTGGATGGCGTCGGTGATTAATGGTCTTGTGGTGCCGCCTTGGGCAGTTTTTTGGGGCGGTTGACCGGCCTCAGGTAAGGTGTTTTTTTTTAGTTTTTATATATTAAAAAAAATTATATTTTTTTTTTAAAATGTCGCCGCTTTTTCCCCCCCTGGATTTTTTTTGATGCCTTCATCATTATCGCTGGACATTTCCTGGATGGCGTCGGTGATCATTGGTCAGGATAAGTCCCCCCTTTGGGGGTTTTGGGGGCTCCCCCCCGGGCCCAAGTAGGTGTTTGTTTTTGTAGTTTTTATATATATTATACTAATATATTTTTTTTTTAATGTCGCCGCATGTCATCCTGGACTATTTTTGATGCCTTCATCATTATCGCTGGTTTTTTCCCCGGTTTGGCGTCGGTGATCATTGGTCAGGTGGCCGCTTTGGGCGGTTGTTTGGCCTGCAGCACAGCCTGGTAAGACGTTGTTTAGTTTTTTTTTATATATTTTTTACTTATATATTTGTTTGCCATGTCGCCGCATGTCATCCGGGTTTTTTTTGGGGATGCCTTCATCATCATGGGGGGGAACGCCCCCCTGGATGGCGTCGGTGATCATTGGTCAGGATTTGTGGCTTTGGGCGGCTGCAGCGAAACCTCAGGAAAAAAAATTTTTTTTGAGTTTTTTTTATTTTTTTCCCCCAATATTTTTTTTGGACCCCATGTCCCCGCATGTCATCCGGTTTTTCTTTGGATGCCCTCATCATCATCGTTGGACATTTCCTGGATGGCGTCTGTGATTAATGGCCCGGTTGTGGTCCCCCCTTTTGAGCAGCTGTTAGGCGGTTGCAGCGAAACCTCAGGTAAGTGTGTTGTTTTTTAGTGTTTATATATATTATACTAATATATTTTTTTTTTAAAATGTCGCCGCATGTCATCCTGGACTATTTTTGATGCCTTCATAAACCCCCTGGTTTTTTCCCCGGGATGGCGTCGGTGATCATTGGTCGGATAAGTGCCGTTTTGGGGGTTTTTTTTGGGGCCTGCAGCACAGCCTCAGGAAAACGTTGTTTGAGTTTTTTTTTTATATATATTTTTACTAAGATATATTTGTTTGCCATGTCGCCGCATGTCATCCTGGATTTCTTTGGATCCCTTTTTTTTCATCATCGCTGGACGTCTCCTGGATGGCGTCGGTGATCATTGGGGGGGGATTTGTGCCGCCTTAAAAGGTTTGGCGGCTGCAGCGCCCCTTTGGTAAGTACGTTGTTTGAGTTTTTTTTTTTTATATTTTTTTTAAACCCCAATATACCCCCTGGATTTCTTTGGCCCCCTTTTCCGGTGATCATTGGTCAGGATTTGTCCCCCCTTTTGGGCGGCTGTATAGCTGATGGAGCGCTACCTCAGGTGAGTGGTTCTTATAGTATACTTATATGTATATTCTAATGTATATTTATGTTCTATATAATCACAGGTGAGTATGGGTGGCCCCGCCTCTATTGCTCTGTCTCCGTGTCCTCATCCAGAGTTTTTTCCCCAGGTTAATTTTGAGGATTTCTGGGCTTTCGTCTAGTATCCCCTTTTTGGGGGAGATTGGTGGTGGTTGTAGTAGCGGCCCGGGGCATGCGCATTGTAAGTAGTGTTTGAGGTGTGTCTGGTGGCTTGGGTGGTGACAGGGTTTTGGGGGGGTAGAATCTTGTATTTCTATTGTTGCCAGCACTGCTCCTGGTGTTTCTAGGTCGGTGGTCGCAGCAGGTGACAGTGATGACGATATTTGAATTATTGCCATTGCTGATGTCGATGTCTGTGAGTTGTCCTGTTCCTCGTCATAGTCAGGAATAATTGCCTTCTTGACGCTTAGTGGCTGGCCTTGGACTATTGCTAATGCCCTCGGTCTGGAGAGTCCTCCAGTTGTGACCCCCCTTTTGAAGAACAGGAGAGGCTGACCTGTTTGGATGCTCCCGGTCCTCGCTCTCTTTTACGTTTTGCCCGTAGTTCGGCTTTTCTTTTAAATTTTTTTTTCTTCTTTCCACATCTTCTGCTTCGAGGCGTAGTAATGTCGGCAGATGGTTTGAGTTGTTGATCCATTCAGATTGTCGTTTGCCGTCTGTAGGGGCGGATGTGTTGTTGCAGTTTAGCCAAAAATTGGCCAGTGCCTTTTTTTGTGGAACATATGGGTCAAACATCAGTCCGCGTGCTTCGTGGTTGGTGTGGTTTTTTCTAATGAGTTAGCGAAGGACTGTTTTTCCAGTTCGAAAACTTTTCAACCGTTTTAAGACCATATTTGCCCCAAGAGGGGGCATTGCGAGTGTACCAGGGGGGCCCCCGGGGGATCTCTATTTATTTTTTTTTTTCGCACTTTTTACTGGGTTTTAAAAGGGGGTTTCAGCTGTCAGGGAGCCCCAGACTGGGTAGTGCGTATTGCCAGATTGGCATGATTAGGTTTTGGGGTCGTTGCCTTGGGGTTTTTTTTCCAGGGGGGTGTTGCGTCCGATTAGCCATTCCAGTTTAAACCGCCCTTTTTTTTAGCTTCACCCTTTTTAAAAGGTTATGTGCTGCTTCATATTGAGTTTGCAATCCAATATGACGCCCAAGTATTTTGTGAGGGTTTATGTTAGGGGTTTTTGCCAAAGTTTTTTTGGTGTTATTTCCATTGCTCGTCTGTCAACATTTCTCAATGTGAACAGGACGGGGGTCCCCCTTTGGGGGTTTTTAAAGGGTTTTTAGCCCATTTCTTTGCCCATTTTTCGAATTTGCCGGGAGTCATTTTTCCTTTTAAATTTTTGTTATATAATTGCTTACTGCGCACATTAAGAAAATTTTGTCAGCAAATGTTGATAGCAGCATTTGCTTGTGAAGATATGTTGTTGGCCTGATTGTCTTTTTTGGGTTTGGGGGGGGGGTAGAGGCATATCTGATGCAAAAATTGTGTGGAGGATTGGTCCCAATTCGTTTCCCTTTTGGGGGGGCGCCAGCAGTAATTTTACTAGCCCCAGACGAGATGTCTTTAAAATTTTACAGCAAATGTCCTTCCTTTGATGGGGGTTTTAAGATGTTATATAGTTGGGAAGGGACAGTTTTGCAAAATTTTGGGGGAAGTGGGCCCTTTTTATGCCATACTCTATCAAATGCTTTAAAAAATATCTATTAAATACCCCCCAGCAGAATTCCCCTTTTTTTTATAGGCACACAGTATGAATTGGGTCACTCTGGCCAGTTGCTGATCGGGGCCGTGTTCTCGCCCCGAACCCCAAAATTTTAATGGGATGGCACAGTTTTTTCAAACTCTTTAACTGAAAAAAAACCCCCGTCAACCAATTTTTTTAAAAAGTTTGGCCGCCCAAATTAGGTTTTATTGGGGGTAGGACTTGAAGTCCAGTTTTTTTCCGGGGTTGGGGGGATCAGCGTTATTACTGCATGTTTCCATGTCCCGGGAAAAGGCCGTTCGACTTTAATTATATTTTAAAAGGGGGTAAAAATAGCCCTTTTTGTGGCAGTATTTTTATCAATCGGATGTCGATTTTTTCATCCCCGGGGTTTTGGGTTTTTTCAAGCGCTGTAATGGCAGATTTTAGCTCTTCATTGTTATTGGGCTAATTATGGGGGTTGGTGTTGTTAAGCTTGTTTTGTTGCTGTCGTTTGCTACTTTTCAGCTGACTTAGTTCATCGATTATGATTGTTCGGCCCCTTTTATTGTGTTGGCAAACGGGGGTTTCGAATTTTTTCCCCCAAATGAGGGAAACGCTTGGGCCCTTTTTTGACCCCATTCTGGGCCGCTCTGTTTGTGCCCTTTTCCTCCGGGGGGGCGGGTGGGGTTCGGGGTTATTTTAATCGTTGTTTCCATTCAAGCAAGGATTTAGAAGCATTGTCCAATACTGGTACCGGGTGACGCCAGCGGTGAAGTTGTCGGTTTGCGTTCCCCCCCTTGTTTGTCTGGCCCCTTTTTGGGTGTTCCTAAAAAAAAACATTTATAGCATCGTCAATGTCTTTTTTGGATACTATGTCCGTGTTCAGATGGATTAGCCTCCCCACGGCGTCCCCGGGAAAGCCTTGTCTTATTCTCTGGATCCTTAGGGGGGTGGGCCCCGCCCCGGTGGGTCTGGGGGCCCCTGGGGGAAAAAGGGCCCGTATGGAGATCTATGCGTAGGGGAGATGGTCCGAATCTAGTTCTGTTGTGGATCGTATTTTCAGACCCCCCCATTCATGCTACCATATACGGCAAAGTCAATAGCCGATGGTTGCTTCCGTCTATCGTAAATAAGGGGGGGTCCCCCGTTGCCGCACATTGTAAAAGGGTTTCGGGCCCGGATTGAGCTCAAACGACTTTCCTCTTTGGAAGTGCGTGTGTTTCCCCCCCACGGTGCTTGGCGTTTCCCCCGCAGAGTAGGAAGTCGGAAGTAGGACTTTTGTAATTTTGAAAGTTCTTGGGCCCCCTCGTAGGTTGGTGGGCAATATATCGGAGCCACAACTACCACATCTTCTGGTTTTTTTTTGTATGTAGCAGCGCAACTGGGGGAACTTTGGGGAAAAAATGGCGTTCTGATGGTTTGGAGAGCAGCATGTCTGACGTCGGCTTTGACGAGGTAGCTACCCCCCCCACCTTGTATGAGCTGGGGTTTGTGGCAACATATGCTGTATAGCCGGGAATTTGATGATATCGGAATTTTGGGGAATCTTCGTCTCAGCTATTAGCATTATTTGTATGCCTTCCCTTTTTTATAAACAACCCCCAAATTTTTTTTTTTTTTTCCCCCCCACGCGTTCCCGGGTGGATTTTTTTAGCGGTCCCCCCTTGGAGTTGCGTGTGTGTGCTTTTGGGGGGGGGGGCCCCATGCTGATGGTGGTGCTGGTTGTCGTTGTGACTGGTGGTTGGAGATGAGTTATCTATTTCCTCTCTATACATTTTTTGTGTTCATTTTCTGTTGTGTTTTTTTTCAGATCGCTGTGCTGTTGCTGCTTATGTTGCTGTTGCTGGCCTTTTGGGGGATCAACTGCATGAAGACTGTAAAGCAGTTGCTCCATTTTTGTCTGCATTCTGCTGAACATGTCCATGTTCTTTTAAAGGCTTGGTGCAACGACTATAGAGCTGGCCCAGTAGTTGGCGACCAGTGCTTGCCCGAGGATGCCTCGTCACGCAGCTGTTTGGGTTTTGTTTAGCCAGGCGATTTTTTTTTCTGGACCCTGGTCTCCAATTGGGGGCTTTTTTCTGCTCATCCGTTGTTTTGCTGAGATGCTCCAACACCGTTAAGTTGCTGGAGTTGCCTTTTTTGGGGTTGTCGCCCAGATTTGGATTGGTGGCTGCTTTCTCCCTTTATTGCGAGGTGGCCTTTTCAGATGTTTACCCATTGGAGCATGGTTTCTACCCGTGATGGGGGCTGATGCAGCTCTTGCCTGGGTTGTTTTTGGTGTCGCTGAGGCGACGGTTTTTGTTTTTGGTGTTGGCCATCTTTGACATTGAAAATGGGAATTCAGGGTATAATGTTTTTGTTGAAATGTGAATTTATGTAACGGGCAGAAGGAGGCGTGGCAGACCCCGCAAAGTATATATATTCTTGATCAGGGAGACAAGCCGAGTCGATTTAACCCTGTCCGTCTGTCAATCCGTCCGTCTGTCGTCTGTCCAATCTGTCTGTCCGTATGTATGAACGCGTGTTCTCAGAACCTAGAGCGAGAGACATAAGAATTTTTATGTAGGTCCGTGAATAGCACGAAAAGATCGAGTTTGTTAAAAAATTCGATAACTATTTTTAGTTTTAATGTTATCGATTAAAAAACATTATCGAATGTTAGTTATAAAATTATATCTCCCGTCTTTATAGCTAGGTTTATGTAAGGTTTATATTTATTTTATCTAATTTTGGTTTTTTTGTTTAATTTTGGCTACCGACTCCAACTTTCCCCAAATATTTAATTAGAAGTTAGTTGCACTCAAAGCCAGTAAATGAATGGGTTTATATTTTTAAAAATTGGAAAAAATCTAATAAAATGTGATGAACATAAGTTGAAAATTTCATTCAGATCCATTAATTGGCGCGAAGTTATTAAACTAAAACATTTGGCCAATCGGCCAAACACGTGACCAACAACTAGAGTTTTCTTACTTGTTTTTATATATATTTTTACTAATATATATTTGTTTTCCATATCGCCGCATGTCTTCCTGGTTCTTTTTGGATGCCCTCATCATCGTTGGACATTTCCTGGATGGCGTCGGTGATCATTGGTCAAGTTAGTGCCACCTTGGGCGGCTTGTATGGCGGCTGCAGCGCAACCTCCAGGTAGAAAGTACGTTATTTGAGGTATTTTTTTTATATATTTTACTAATATATATTTGTTTATATCTCGTCGCGATGTCATCCTAGATTCTGGATGCCTCATCATTATCGTTGGACATTTCCTGGATGGCGTCGGTGATCATTGGTCAGGATTAGTGCCACCTTGGGCGGCTGTATGGCGGCTGCAGCGCGGCCTCAGGTAAGTACGTTATTTGAGTATTTTTTTATACTATTTCACGTATTGAACTAGTATATTGGGTTTAATGCAATGTCCATCATGCTGTCTCCGTCCGTCTGTCCGTCGTCGTCTGTCCGTCCGTCCGTCTGTCCGTCTGTCCGTCTGTCCGTATGAACGCAAACCATTTCCACGCTATTGAAGCTAAGACTTGAAATTTGAAATATATACTCGTGTATAACCTCGTCTGATAAGTATCAAGATTTTCCCGATACGCCCACTAGGAGCGTGGCAAATCGAAAAATGCATTTTTACTGTATCTCCAGAAACACTACTTCTAGAAGAGCTAGAGAGTTGAGATTTTAACTGAACACTCATGTCGACATCCCAAAATCAAAAAGCTATGGCGGATATATCTACGCCCATTATGGGGGCGTGGCAAATCAGATCAAACTGTATCTTCTACAGTTTTAAAGCTAGAACATGCAAATTTGGCACGTGGGTTACTGTTACGATTCTATAAGGATCGCCCAAAAAATTTGCAGCCCGCCTACTAGGGGCGTGGCAAATCGAATCTGAAGATATAGTGATTTACTAGTTTCGTTATATTTTGAGCACTATTGATGCTAGAGACTTGAGAGTTGGTATATATACTCGGGTTAACATCACAATCAGCTATGGCGGATATACGCCTTCAGGCGTAACTAAATATCAGCTTATATCTCCCACAGTTTTAGTGCTAGAAGCTTCAAATTTGGTCTTAAGTGCTGGAGGCCCTCCTCTATCCCGATTCCCCAAAAATTATTGTTACGCCCCAAAAGGGGCGTGACATACAAGAAAAATACCCTGTAATTTTCGCATTTTCGAATGTAAGCATCAAACTTTACAGTTATATTCCAGGCACTTCCCTCTGCGTGCCAATTATTTGTCTACCACGGCCACTGGGGAGGCGCATTGGCAAATCAAAACTGAAACATCTGCAGCTTCTGAGCCAATAACGCACTTAAATAATGACTTTGTGACCTTTGACCTTGTCTTTTGATTTGTTAAATTATATATATATGTTTGAAAAGAATATTTTATTAATACAAAATAACTAAATAAGGAAAATATAACAAAAATATCAACATGACCGCACGGTTCGAGCCCACACACCTCTGCGCTCGCTACTTAATCACATGTTCAGAGTTGCCACCTCTCATTTTGAGAGATGCCATCTCTCTCGATTTAGGTGCGTGTGTTTGTAGATGAGGTTCGATCCTAGTGAAACTGTCTGGCCACCTCAATGAAAAGTTTTTAGTCTGCAGCTAATTTGAGCGGCGAGGTAGAGTTAAGGTTAAATTTTAAAAATATAATGAAATAGATGCCCCTGTGTGCTGCTGGGTCTTGAAATAGTATTTCGCTGTCGGTTGCGTCCGACAGCAACGTTCTTACTTGTTTTATATTTTTACTAATATATATTTGTTTGCCATGTCGTCGCGATATCATCCTAGATTTCTTTGGATGCCCTCATCATTATCTGGACAAATCGTGGATGGCGTCGGTGATCATTGGTGAGGATTTGGCTACTTGGGCAGCTGTTTGGCGGCACCGGCGCAGCTTATCAGGTAAATGTGTTGTTTGTTGTAGTTTTTATATATATTATACTAATATATATTTGTTTTTACATGTCGCCGCATGTGCATCCTGGATATTTTTGATGCCTTCATCATTATCGCTGGACATTTCTGGATGGCGTCGGTGATCGTCGGTCAGGATAAGTGCCGCTTTGGGCGGCTGTTTGGCAACCGCAGCACAGCCTCAGGTAAGTACGTTGTTTGAGTATTTTTTTATATATATTTTTACTAATATATATTTGTTTGCCATGTCGCCGCATGTCATCCTGGATTTCTTTGGATGCCTTCATGTCATCGCTGGACGTCTCTGGATGGCGTCGGTGATGTTAGTCAGGATTTGTGCCGCCTTGGGCAGCTGTTTGGCAGCTGCAGCGCAGCCTCAGGTAAGTACGTTGTTTGAGTATTTTTTTATATATATTTTAACTAATATATATTTGTTTGCCATGTTTGCCGCATGTCATCCTGGATTTCTTTGGATGCCTCGGTGATCATTGAGGGTCAGGATTTGTGCCACCTTGGGCGGCTGTATAGCTGATGGAGCGCTACCTCAGGTGAGTGGTTCGTATTATGTCGCATATGTATATTCTAATGTATATTTATGTTTCTATATAATCACAGGTGGTATGTAGGTGGCTCTGCACTCTATTGCTCTGTCTCCATTGTCCTCATCCAGAGATGTCTGTTCAGGTTAATTCTGAGGATTTCTGGGCTTTCGTCTAGTATCGCCTCTTGGGAGATTGGTGGTGGTTGCGTAGCGGTCAGTCATGCGCATTGTAAAGTAGTGTTTGAGGTGTGTCTGGTGGCTTGGCTGGTGACAGTGTTGGTGTGGTAGAATCTTGTATTTCTATTGTTGCCAGCACTGCTCCTGGTGTTGCTAGGTCGGTGGTCGCAGCAGGTGACAGTGATGACGATATTTGAATTATTGCCATTGCTGATGTCGATGTCTGTGAGTTGTCCTGTTCCTCGTCATAGTCAGGAATAATTGCCTTCTTGACGCTTAGTGGCTGGCCTTGGACTATTGCTAATGCCCTCGGTCTGGAGAGTCCTCCAGTTGTGTAGGCCCATGCAGAAGGTGTTGCATGAGGCTGAGCCTGTTTGGATGCTCAGGTCTCGCTCTCTTTCACGTTTGCCCGTAGTTCGGCTTGTCTAATTGCTTCTCTTCTTTCCACATCTGCTTCGAGGCGTAGTAATGTCGGCAGATGGTTTGAGTTGTTGATCCATTCAGACATTGCGTTTGCCGTCTGTAGGGGGCGGATGTGTTGTTGCAGTTGAAGCATATATCGTGGCCAGTGCATTCTTCGTGGAACATATGGGTCAAACATCAGTCCGCGTGCTTCGTGGTTGGTGTGGTTGCTAATGAGTTGGCGGCGACTGCTACAGTTCAAGCTTCCTCAACCGTTTTAAGACCATGTTGCTCTCAAGAGTGGCATTGCGAGTGTACCATGAAGCTCAGGGCATCTCTATTTATTTTTATTTTTCGCACTTTTTACTCGCATAATATGGGTTGCAGCTGTCCAGGGAGCCCCAGACTGGTAGTGCGTATTGCTGATTGGCATGATTAGTTGCTTTATGATCGTTGCCTTGCAGTTTTTGCCAGTTGGCTGTTGCGTCCGATTAGCCATTCCAGCTTAACCGCCCTTGTTTTGAGCTTCATCCTTAAGGAGTTGTAGTGTGCTGCTTCATATTGAGTTTGCAATCCAATATGACGCCCAAGTATGTGTGTGAGGTTTATGTACTTTATAGATTGTACCAAAAGATTTTTAGGTGTTATTTCCATTGCTCGTCTGTCAACATTTCTCAATGTGAACAGGACGTGGCTAGTCTTTGATGTGTTAAGGTTTATAGCCCATTTCTTTGCCCATTTTTCGAATTTGCTCAGGTAGTCATTGTTTCCGTTGGCATTTCTGTTATATAATTGCTTACTGCGCACATTAAGACAGTGTGTAAATCAGCAAATGTTGATAGCAGCATTTGCTTGTGAAGTATATGTTGTTGGCTCTGATTGTCATTTTGGTTGGGGGAGGAGTGACATATCTGATTACAAAAATTGTGTGGAGGATTGGTCCCAGTACGCTTCCTTGTGGGACGCCAGCGAGTGATTTTACCAGTCCTAGACATTGGTGTGTTACACTTGACTTGACAAATGTTCTTCCTTTGATGTAGCTTTCTAAGATGTTATATAGTTGGAGTGGCAACATAATTTGAGAAGTAGGCCTTCATGCCGCTACTCTATCAAATGCTTCAGAAATATCTATGAATGCTCTGAGCAAATTGCTTCTTTTCATAGGCACAGTATGAATTGGGTCACTCTGGCCAGTTGCTGATCGGTGCCGTGTTCTCGTCTGAATCCAAATTAATGGGATGGCACAGCTTTTTTCAAACTCTTTAACTGCAAATAACCTCGTCAGCAATTTTTTAAGAGTTTGGCCAGTCGATTAGGCTGATTGGGCGGTAGGACTTGGAAGTCCGGTAAGTTTGCCGGGCTTGAGGGATCAGCGTTATTACTGCATGTTTCCATGTGCTGGGAAATGGCCAGTTCTGAGCATTGAATTATATTAGGAGGGAGGTATAGTAGCCCTTTTTGTGGCAGTATTTTTATCAATCGGATGTCGATTTTGTCGCTCCCAGGAGCTTTGGTTGTTTCAGCGCTGTAATGGCAGATTTTAGCTCTTCTATTGTTATTGGGCTAATTGGTCGCGGTTGGTGTTGTTAAGCTTGTTGTTGTTGCTGTCGTTTGCTACTTTTCAGCTGACTTAGTTCATCGATTATGATTGTTCGGTCCTCTATTGTGTTGGCAAACGCGGGTGCGAATCTTGACTCCAAGTGAGTGGCAAACGCTTCGGCCTTTTCTGAGCCTATTCTGGGCCGCTCTGTATTGTGGTCTTGCCTCCGGGGT
The DNA here is from genome assembly GCA_961210405.1 of Drosophila mercatorum. Lineage (NCBI taxonomy): Eukaryota > Metazoa > Arthropoda > Insecta > Diptera > Drosophilidae > Drosophila > Drosophila mercatorum. The sequence continues at coordinate 24,111 of CAUIUS010000099.1, read as the reverse complement.
GCGGGTGGCGTTCAGGATTATTTTACATCGTTGTTTCCATTCAAGCAAGGATTTAGAAGCATTGTCCAATACTGGTACCGGGTGACGCCAGCGGTGAAGTTGTCGGTTTGCGTTGCCCATTGTTTGTCTGGCCGCCTCTTGGTGCTCTAAAAACACATTTATATCGTCAATGTCATCTTTGAATACTATGTCCGTGTTCAGATGGATTAGCCTCCCCTAAGGCGTCCTGGAATTACCTTGTCTTATTCACTCTGGTGGCTCTGGTGCCCTCTGGAATCGGCCAGTATGGAGATCTATGCGTAGTGGTAGATGGTCGAATCTAGTTCTGTTGTGGATCGTATTTTCAGACGCATGCCATTCATGCTACCATATACGGCAAAGTCGGCAGCCGATGATTTGCTTCCGTCTATCGTAAAGTGTGGTGAAGCTCCCCAGTTGCCAGCACATTGTAGCGTCTGTGTGACTGGATTGAGCTCAAACGAGCTGCCTCTTTGGCAAGTGCGTGTCCCCACCACGAGTGCTTGAATTTCAGTCACCGCAGAGTGATCGGAAGTAGGACTTAGTAGTGTTTGAAAGTGGCTCTTAGTCCACTCGTAGGTTGGTGGGCAATATATCGGAGCCACAACTACCATCTTCTGGTTTGTCTTTGTATGTAAGCGCAACTGGAGAACTTTGAACATGGCGTTCTGATGGTTTGGAGAGCAGCATGTCTGACGTCGGCTTTGACGAGAGTAGCTACCCCTCCACTCATGTATGAGCTGGGGTTAGTGGCAACATATGCTGTATAGCCGGGTGTTGATGATATCGGAATTTTGGGAATCTTCGTCTCAGCTATTAGCATTATTTGTATGCCTTCCTTTTTCATGAAAGCAATTCCAATTTAGTTATTTTGTTGCGCACTCCACGCGTTGCCAGATGGCATTTTTATATGCGATGCCATTCGCCGGTGCGTGTGTGTGCTTGGATGGCAGCCCGATGCTTTGATGGTGGTGCTGGTTGTCGTTGTGACTGGTGGTTGGAATGGTTAATATTTCCTCTCTGCCACATTATTGTGTTCATTTGCTGTTGTGTTTGCAGATCGCTGTGCTGTTGCTGCTTATGTTGCTGTTGCTGGCCTATTTGGGGATCAACTGCATGAAGACTGTAAGCAGTTGCTCCATTTTTGTCTGCATTCTGCTGAACATGTCCATGTTCAATTATGACTGTTTAGTGGTTGGCATTAAAGTAACGCAGAGAGGATGCCTCGTCACGCAGCTACTGGTTTAGTTTAGCCAGGCGATTTGCTGCTGGACCCTGGTCTCCAATTGTTGCTTTTGCTGCTACGTCAGGTGTTGTTGCTAGAGATGCTCCAACACCGTTAAGTTGCTGGGAGTTTTTCTTTGGCAATTGTCTTAGATTTGGATTGATTGGCTGCTGCTCTTGATTGCGAGGTGGCCTTTTCAGATGTTTACCCATTGGTATGGTTTCTACCTGTGATGGAGGCTGATGCAGCGTCTTGCTCTGGGTTGCTGTTATTGTTATCGCTGAGGCGACGGTTTCTGTTGTTGGTGTTGGCCATCTTTGACATTGAAAATGGGAATTCAGGGTATAATGTTTTTGTTGAAATGTGAATTGTAACAAACAGAAGAGGCGTGTAGACCCACCAGTATATATATGTTGCGATCAGAACAAGCCGAGTCGATTTAGCCCTGTCCGTCTGTCCGTCACCGTCCGTCTGTCCGTCTGTCTGTCCGTATGCTTGGTGCGTCGTTCTCAGGACTATAAGGCGAGACATGTAATTTTTTATGTAGGTCCGTGAATAGCACGAAAAGATCGAGTTTGTTAAAAAAGTCGATAACTATTTTAGTTTTAATGTTATCGTTAAAAGCATTATCGAATGTTAGTTATAAAATTATATCTCACACGTCTTTATAGCTAGCGAGTCCCCAATTTTTTTTTGTAAGTTTTATATTTATTTTATTTAATTTTGATTTTGTTCAATTTTGGATACCGGCTCCAACTTTCCCCAAATATTTAATTGAGGTTAGTTACTACTCAAAGCCAATAAATAGATAGGTTTGCATTTTAAAAAATTTGAAAAAATCTAATAAAATATGATAATTAAGTTGAAAATTTCATTCGTCATTAATTGGCGCAGAGATTATTAAACAAAACATTTGGCCAATCGGCCGTACGTGACCAACAACATAAAACAAATTGTTTTTCTTTATGCGCATACATATACACATTGAGCTGCGTGCATCTAGCGAATTCAAAACCCGCAAGTTTTAGTGTAAATATTTCCAATAGATGGCGATGGGTTGCTAATTATCAGCTGTTCAATAAATCGAAACAGGGATGGCACTATTCTATCGAACCACGAATGGCGCTATTAGCGAAACAATTGAAAATGAATTGAATTTAGTTTTCTGTGCGTTTATACAAAATGCTAATTATGCAGTATATTAAAAAACGCAGGTAGAGCGGGGTTTAGGGTATCTGCAATTCGGGACCCCCGACTAGAGTTTTCTTACTTGTTTTATATATTTTTACTAATATATATTTGTTTTCCATATCGCCGCATGTCTTCCTGGGTTTCTTTGGATGCCCTCATCATCATCGTTGCGGACATTTCCTGGATGGCGTCGGTGGATGTTGGTCAGGATGGTGCCGCCTTGGGCGTTGCTTCTTAACCCGGCTACGTACAGCCTCTGAAGTAGGTGTGTTGTTTGTGTAGTTTTTATATATATTATACTAATATATATTTGTTTATCATGTCGCCGCATGTCATCCTGGACTGTGCGGTACCTTCATCATTATCGCTGGACATTTCCTGGATGGCGTGTGATCATTGGTCAGGATAAGTGCCGCTTTGGGCGGTTGTTTGGCGGCTACCCTTTGGCCTAAGGTAAGTACGTTGTTTGAGTATTTTTTATATATATTTTTACTAATATATGTTGTTTGCCCATGTCGCGCATGTCATCCTGGATTTCTTTAGGATGCCCTCATCATCATCGTTGGACATTTCCTGGATGGCGTCGGTGATCATTGGTGAGATTAGTGCCGCTTTGGGCGGCTGTTTATAAGCCATATAAAATTGGCCCTCTTCGACCGAACTCGAAATGCTGGAAAGATGCATGGCTGGCGCAAGCGAGCCTCGGCCGGGAGGCATCGGCCACGAACAGCAGCATCCATGAAGAAATGGCGCAGCATCAGGCAATCTGCCAGCAGCAATTCGCGATGCTGGAAAGGGATAGGCGTCAACAAGCGCCGGATCCTGCCAGTGGTCAGCAACGACGCCAATAAGCCAATAAGGACTGCCAGCGTGGAGGCCGACACCAGATCCACGAGGCCGATCAGCACCGAGCGATCAGATGCTGAAGGCTCTCGAGCTGAAAGACATAGTAATGTTCAACCGTATGGAGCGAAAATGGACCAGCTGTTTAATACTTTTGCAGCTGGCGCCATTGATTCGCCAGCAACAACCTGATCGCTCGGGGCAGTAGAGTGGCCTGGTATTCGGCCACCTGCAATATGCTGAAAAAATTAAATTAAAATAATGTAAACAAACAGCTAACACAAACTTACCACTTGCCGAACACACTGCAGCCGCCTCAACTTACCCAAACTGGGCAGCACTTGACCAAGGAGCAGGACGATAATTAAGAAAAGTTCAGCGATGAATATGACGATGTCCAGAAAGATCGGCGACAACATAACAAATAAATAAAAATTAATAAAAATTAATATATATAAAAATATATATAACAAACTAAATCTTCTTGCCTTAGGCTGCGCTTACGCTTATACCTTCTTGGGTGGAGCACAGCATCACAGCCTATGGCCACCGACATTTTGCTTGAATACATTTTTAGTAAGCCTCAAAGAACCACTTAAAACCTAATAAAATCAAAAATAAAAATATAGAAGAAGCTTATGAACATTGCCGTATAGAACAAAATTTCACATAACCAAAAAACCAATCAACAACCATTACAAAAAAATCATAAATTTTGGCGTTCTGAATGGGTAGTCCGTATCAGAAAAATCATCCTCGGACTCATCATCTCGCCACATCTTTCTGCGTTTCGGACGATTACCATGAAACTATATTGGCAATGAGCTGCCATTGGTTGAGCTAGTTCGTGGCACCAATGATGGCACACTGGAAAGCCATCTCTGGACTCAGATATTGTTGTTGCTGATTTAGCATGTGGCGACATTATAACCATGGACTTTGCATCTGTTATTGCTGCTGCTGCGTCAGCTTGCGACGAATGTGATCTGCGCCATGCGAATCCATGCCTGTGTCTAGTTTTTTGGCATGCTTTTAGACTGCTGTTGTTGGGCATTGATTGCCGGTTGTTCGTCTGTTATGGTCTCAGTAATACAACAGTGGCTCTCCACTTCCACTGGTAATGTTGTGAAGTGAGACATTTGTGTTTTAGATTTTATTATTTGTTGCTGCTCTAGTGTGTATTGAGCATTGCTGGTGCTTGTGCTTGCGCGGGTATTTGGTTGGCGCTTGAATTACCAGTGGGAGCTGTTTACTGGTGTAATACGGTACATGTGTATATGCTGCTGCCTTGCGGCGATATATGTATGTAAACATATGTGTGAATATGTATGTATGTGCATATATGTATGTTATACATATATGCAGAACCAAATGTGATGAAGAACGTCTGATCAGTTTGAATGTCAGTATCTACTGATTTATTTCTTATGTCTTTTCTTGAGATCTATGTACATATATAAATTATTCTAAGAACGCAGTCTCGTCGCTTGAGTCTGCGTTGGTGTAGAAGGAAAGGTTGTGCGGGTGTTGGGTTGGTAGCTCCTCCCTCCCCAAAGTGAAGCGAAGGTCATAACAACTGAAATTCGTTGGTTTCAGTTGTTTGTCTTGAGCGTAGTTGGTAGTTCTTCTGGTTGTGATTTGTGAGTTAGGAATAAAGGACCAACTCAACACATAAGATGTCCATAATCCGGGAATATGTTGTTGTATTAATGATCCTTTATCATGATCCTTTATGATAGTGAATCCTTGGGTCGTTTAATTGTTTTTGGAATTTACTTTCAGGTAGTTCTGAAATAGTGAGAAGTTTCTTCAGCATGTTTTACGAAAATATGTCAATGGTTGGTTTGTTTTCATTTTCTTATTTTGGTTATGGTTTTGTATTAGTTGTTGATTGGTTTGCGGTTATAGAAATTTTGTTCCTATACGGCAATGTTATAAAGCTTCTTCTATATTTTTTGGATTTTTGATTTTATTAGGGTTTTAAGTGGTTCTTTGAGGCTTACTAAAAATGTATTCAAGCAAATGTCATCGTAAGGATTTTGTTTTGATTTCTGGATCTTGGTTTTGTATCAGAGCTGTGGTGGGCTTTGACTTTTAAAATACTATAGAAAAGCTGACTCATGGACAAGTTTCCAAAAATGATTGTAAATCACGAATCAACATGGCTTCACTTTTCTTGCAACCATAACGGTGTGTTAGATTAGCTTTATATTTTCCCAGTTAAGCTCTGCTTTAGACAGTCTCAAGAACACGTCACTGGCTCTACCGACAATTTTATTCTGATAGCTCTTAGTAGAAGTAGGTAGTGTGGTGTATTTTCGATTTCTTTAATCAAAGTACTTATTTCATCAATGTTGGTAATAAAGTCTTGTAGTAAGTTAGGGTTTCCGTCAAAGTAGGTAATTCTTTAATAAAGGCTAAAATGTCAGTAGGTTTAATGTTGTCGAGGTATTAGTCATTATACTTGTTGTAGGCGTCAGATTAGGGGTGGATATTGTAGTTGCCAATGATTCTGATGCGTTGCCAGGGAATCCATTGGTATATTAGTAGAATTTGGCAAGAAAATGTATTTCTTCGCTTATTTTCGTAGTATTATTACTATTATTATTAATATTATAAAAACTATAAACAACTATAGATCTTACAAATGTGTTCTTAGGCATTTGATGACTTAAAATGGAATTTTTATTTTATATATATACAGATATCAACGAGGTTCACTTATTTTACTGATTGTTGTATAATAGATAATATTAAGTTGAACAATTTTGATTTTGAGTTTGCTTTCTGTTTAAAATGTTCTCAGCAAAATTTTTGTATGGTTTTCAATAATTGACTTAAAACACTTTTGTTTTTATGTTGTGTATGTGTTCACTGGAGTAACGTCTTGACTTTTGAGATCAGTATCTCGACTGATTTTGCAATTCTGTAAGTGAACTCTTGAGAAGTGTCGTTTGCGACAAGCTACAAATTACAGCAGCTTTTGCGAACGAATCGATGGCGCCAGGTATAGCGGTTTACAGCGAGTGAAGTAAACGGCAACCCAGCGTCGTGAAATAGGATGGGGAGGCAACGCATTGTAGGCTTCCTTAGTATCGTCAACGACAACAAAAATAGAAACGCCGTTAGGTCAGCTTCGAAAAGAGGCACTGTGGCACACACTGAAGGCTTGGTAGCATCATCGCAGAGTCCACATTGTGAGTTCTGCAAAATTGACATCGACTCAGAGAACAGTGGCGACGTTGTTTTATGACTGCCGTAGTTGAAGTTTCACAAAGTTGTGAAATTATTGATAATTTTCTAATTGCGCATATGCACAAGTAAATATGTTTTGGTTTTGTGTGACACTTAGATATGCATGTGCATACATATGTAGATATATGTATGTACATGAGCATGCTGCTCCCCCTTATATCCATTTGTATTTTTTTTTTTTTTTTTTACATTTGTATGTCGTGTTGGTAGCGATGATCAACGTTGATTCCGCTTCACCACATCATGTGTGTGTGGATGTTCTTGTGAATAACCTACAGTTATCAGCGTTTGATTCTGCAGGCTACAACACAGGTTTGATTTTGTATGTATGTATGTTGCTTGGCCAAGATGTGATGGTAGCGATGATCAACGATTGATTCCGCCCCATCGCTTGGTTACTTACTGTATGTACTTGCACGGATTTATGTAGTGTATATTTATGTATACCAAACACACACTTCCACACATGTATGTATGTATATATATATATATATATATATATATATATATATATATATATATATATATATATATATATATATATATATATATATATAAATATATATATATATATATACATACTTTTTTTTTGTACTTAACAATACTGAGTAGATCCAATCCAACCGGCTGCGCCAATTTACCAGTGGGGCTGTTTACTGGTGTAATGGTATGTATGTACTTTGCTGCCTTGCAGCGATATATGTATGTAAACATATGTGTGAATATATGTATATGTGCATATATGTATGTATACATATGCAAGGCAAATCTTGAAATGAAGAACGTCTGATCAGTTTGATATCAAGTTCTCTACTGGTTATTTCTTGTGTCTTTTCTTAGATCTATGTACATATATAAATTATTCTAAGAACGCTGTCTGTCGCTTGAGTCTGCGTTGGACAGAAGGAAGAAAAGGTTGTGCGGTGTTGGGTTGGTAACTCTGCGCACAGCCTGAAAAGAAGAAGGCAGAACTAAACAACACATACACACACACACACACGCATTAATTCGACTGACTTGACTGATGCTGCAAAAGCTCACACAAATACAAACGTAAGCTTACAAGCAGTAAATATGTGCGCAAGCACAAGCGCACTTGCAAATACCCGCGCAAGCTTCTAAAGCGCAAGCCCAATACACAATAGAGCCGCAACAAATAATAAAAATCTGAACACAAATGTCTCGCTTCACAACATTACCAGTGGAAGAGAGGGCCCCTACATAACATTGAGACCATAACAGACGAACAACTGACAATCAATGTCCCAACAACAACAACAACAACAGTCTAAAAAACAACAGTCAAAAACTAGACACTGCCTGGATTCGCATGGCGCAAAATCACATTCGTCGCAAGCTGGACGCCGGCAATAACGATTCGAAGTCGATGGCTATAATGTCGCCCAAACTAAATTAGCAACAACAATTTTTCCCCAGTCCTGAGATGGCTTATCGATAAAATATCGACCAAAGCCTGAATGCCAGACCGGCACAAATAACGAAGGCGCCAACAACACAATACGTTACGCGACAAAAAAACCGGAAAGTTGCTCAAACCCTAGAGTAATCGGTCGGATTTAACAAAACTATAGCCCAGCGCTCGAGGCCGGGGGTGGTGTTGCGCTGCGCCGCTCCCCCCAAAACATTTCAATCGCAAAAACCCGCATTGTACACCCAGACAGACTCTATTGAAAAAATTAAAGTGAATAAAAAGCAAAAAAAATTTTTTTATTAATTCTAAAAAGGAAACATAAAAATAAAATAAAAATTCAAAGTGAAACCAATAAAATTAAAAAAAAAAAATTTTTAAAAAAAAATGAATAAATATATATATTTTATATATATCGGCGAACATATACTGGGACTGGATTTTTGGGACGCATAAAAGCAGACAACAACTTTTGATGGCAGCCAACTATAATTCTGACGACTCCATGGAACTGCTACTTGGGATGAGCGACCCACTGGCCAGAGGACCCGCCGAAATCAGCCGAAACCCCGCGGCGAAGCAAACTTGGAACGGTGATGTATATCGCTGAAGGATCGATCCCCCTTTCTTCGACACAAGGGGAAACCTGGCTTGCTGGAGGAGAGGGTTCTAGAGGCACAAGGGCCCCCAGAGGCCCCAAAAAAACGCCCAAAAGGCGCCAAAAGTAGCGTCGGCCCAAAAAAAGGGGGGAAAAGGGGTGAAAAGTCACTCTCCCAACACACGGGAAAGGGAAATCAAAATTTTTAAAACATAGCCCACCCTAGCTAGTTAAGGGGCCACACGACGCAGTGCAGCCAAAAGGCGCACTTCCCAGCCTCAACAACAAACACAAATAAAAGCCACAAAATACTTACATGCATCGCATGAAGCCGAAAAACGCCACACATACACACCACACAAATAGATCAAAGACAAATAAGAGAGATAAGGCAGCAGCACTAAACCACACATATACTACAGAAACACTCTTTGACTGACGCTGCAAAGAAGACAAATACAAATACAAACGTAAAACTGGATACACTGCGAACGCAATTAAGAGCGCCAATACAAATCCCAAAAGAAAACGTAATGACGAACCCCTCACAATGATCACTAATACAGATACAAACACAAAGAAACTACAAATAAGGAAAAAGGAAAGCGCAATGCCAATTTGGAAACGGTACATTAATTTAAATTCTAACAAATTTAAATACATCTGAAGTAAAAAGGTGGCTTTCAAGGTCCACCATTGCCCCCCCATGAACCCAACAATGGCAGCTTCAGCAAATTCAGTTCATGGCAATCCCATTGAAGCGTAGATGTGGGGAAATGGACGAGTCCGAGAAGAAGATTTTCTGACCCGGACTCGCCATTCCAAACGCCCAAATTTAAAGCTTTACGCCAAAAAGGCTGCAATGAGAGTCAAGCAGGGCGGCAGCAACGAGCTCAGCTACCCGCAGCACACAACAACAACAGCAGCCAGGCAGCAGCGCACAACAACAACACAGCCAGAGCACAACAACAGCAGAAATTGGCAGCAAATGGTTCCAGCCATCCCATGAAAGCAGCAACAGCAGCCGAAAAAAAATAACAATAAAGCCATTAAAGTTAAAACTAAAGTGCCTTTTTTTTTTCTGCCACCGTGCCCAAATAGTACCACTGCTGGATAAGCTGAAAGCAATCCAGCATTGGGGAAAATTTATCACAAGAACAATGTCTAAGTGGGCGCGTATGAATGCGATAATATGCAAACATACGAGGCCATCATGGAACTTTAAAAAAAGATGGCCCCACTTTCAAAACCCAACAGCGCAGCCAGAGGGGGATAGGGTGTGCATTAAACACCCACTCTACCCCTGTGAAAGGCAAGGCGCGGCTAATAGATCTCGGGAATGAGATACGTTACGTTTAAAAAAGTAAAGAAACGTTTCACGGGCAAGCCTGTGAACGTGTTCAGGGGGGTTTCAGCCCAAAATGGATGGCAGCCATACCCGCATCCTGGAGCTCACAGAGCTAAGCGGGCAGGCAGTGAGGGGCGAGAGGTGGGTAAGCCGATCGATCCATCGCTGTCGGGGTTTTTGGGGACACGAATAACTATTGTAGGCGGCAATTTAGATGTATGAAGTGTGCAGAAGAGCCGCTTCGCCGCCTCACTAAATCTAACAAATCCCTAAATGGGTAATTGCGGTGGCGAGCATATTAGTAGCTATAAGGGGGTTTCCCGTCTACAAAGAAACCCCCCAAGCTGCAATCTTTTAAAGCTGCTGGAGCTAAAGCAGCTGAGACGGAAACACGACAGGGGCAAAAAAAAAAACAATTAAAAAGTAAGAAAAACTCTAGTCGGGGGTCCTGACAAAGGAGGTACCCTAAACCCCGCGCTATCTTTTTTTTTTTAAAATACTGCATAATTAGCATTTTGTCTAATCGCACAGAAAACTATATTCAATTCATTTTCAATTTTTTTAGCTAATAGCGGCGTCTATGGTTCGATGGGGTTTTTGCCATCCTTGTTTCGATTTATTGAACATCTGATAATTAGCAAATCATAGCGCCATCTATTGGAAACATGTACACTAAAATGGTTTTTGGGGTTTTAATTTAAATTTTCAGCTTATGTTCATCATATTTTATTATTTTTTTTCCAATTTTTAAAAATGTAAACCCATTCATTTGCTGGCTTTAAGTGCAACTAACCTCAATTTAAATATTTGGGAAAGTTGATCGGTATCCAAAATTAAAAAAAAATCAAAATTAGATAAAATTAATATTAACCTTACAAAAAAATTTGGGGGGCTCTAGCTATAAAGACGTGGGAGATATAATTTTTTTACGAACATTCGATAATTTTTTTAACCCGATAACATTAAAATTAAAATAGTAATCGATTTTTTTTAACAAACTCGATCTTTTCGTGCTATTCACGGACCCCCAAAAAAAATTTCAAGGCTCTAGCTCTTATTAGTTCTGAGAAGGGCGCGTTCATAAAATACGGACAGACGGACGGACAGACGGACAGGGCTAAATCGACTCGGCTTGTCTCCTGATCAAGAATATAAAACTTTAGGGGGTCTCCCCGCCTCCTTCTCCCTGTTACATACATTTCAAAAAAAACATTATACCCTGTTTTCCCCATTTTCAATGGGTTCAGGGTATAAAAATAATAGTACAACTAATAATAAATTCCCTGCACCCCGGCTAAGCATAAATAACATATAGCCGTATAGTGCGTAAATCAAAAAAAGGAAAGCAAAAAACAGCGGCAAACAACAACAGCCTTCCTCGGCGAGGATCGAGCTAGCTCGTGCGGCAGCTGCTGCTGTTAATAGGACGAAAATCTTAAAAGGCCATATAAATCCCCTTTTCCCACCGAACTCGAAATGCTGGAAAGGAGCGTAAGCACCAGCGCAAGCGAGGAGGATCGGCCACGAAAAACAACATCCATGAAGAAATGGCGCAGCATCGGGCAATCTGCCAGCAGCAAATTCGCGATGCACGGGAAAAAGGATAGGCGTCAAAAAGCGCCGGATCAAATTTGGGATAGTAACGGGACGCCAATAAGCGGCCGAAATCCTGCCGAGAGGCATTTGGCTGATTTCCCACCAGCAGCTGAGGACTGCCAACAATGGGGGCCGACACCAGATTCACGAAGACGAATCAGCACCGAGCGATCAGATGCTGAAGGCTCTCGAGCTGAACATAGTAATGTTCAGCCGAAAGGGAAAGGCAAAAATGGACCAGCTGTTTAATTTTTTGCAGCTGGCGCCATTGATTCGCCAGCAACAGCCTGATCGCTCGGGGCAGTAGAGGGGCCCCGGTATTCGGCCCCCTGCAATATGCTGAAAGAAATTAAAATTAAAATAATGTAAACAAACGGCTAACACAAACTTACCACTTACCTGAGGCTGCACTGCAGCCCCCCACTAAACTGCTCAAGAAAAGCCCCGCGATGAATATGACGATGTTCAGAAAGATCGGGGACAACATGACAAATAAATTAAAATTAATATATATAAAAATATATATAACAAACTAAATCTACTTGCCTGAAAGGGTGCGCTGCAGCCGCCCCACAACTCCAAAAGGGGGAGCAGCATCGACCTATGGCCACCGACTTAGTCCCGAAGATGTCCCCGTGTCCCGGATGATCGACGATGACATCGAAAAAAAATAAAAAAATAAAAATTAAAATAAAAAAAAAAAAAAAAATAATATATATATATATATATATATATATATATATATATTATATATATATATAATATAATTTTATATATATTTAAAAAATTCGCCTGCTTATAAATCCTATGGATAAATTAACGTTATTACATAACCCGCATTTTTCTGAAGATAAGTGGTCATAATTTGCTAATGCAAAAAAAAAAAAAAAGTTGGAGCTTGTAAAGACCATGCAAATTTCAACATCGGAACAACAACAAAATCGAAAAGGTCACGTTGCTGTGAGTTGTGCGCATTATTTTGACTGGCCGCTAGAAAGCAGCAATGGAGCAAGTATAAAGAATTGTTTCTTCAATGATACGGAAGCGACGAGACGCCAGCAGCGATGTTTTTAAATTTGCTATGTAGCCGCCCGACTAATTTAGAATGTTCTTGGGAGTATATGATTGCAGTTTGGTATCATCGGCCTGGAAAACAACAACAATGAGGGATCGGCGTTTTAGTCGTTTTGGCGCATATGGCAAATATGGACCGCCGTTTGCAACGAATTGTCTTCACTTCAAAGGTGTAAACAGAAGTGATCTGCAATCGGGGTTGACATTAAAAGAAGGAAAATGTCATCTATGCTGCACCATTTCTGTGAAAAAACCGGACACAAAGTAGCAGAAAGCTGAAGCAGGGACAAGAGGGCAAAGTAAAATCCCAACGAGAGAAGGGCCGTTTTACCATCTTCAAATGCGGCCAACATGGGCATTGGGGCCGATGCTCTGGAAGTGACGTCTCAATAAAATAAAGGAGAGTAAACCAATGCGTTGTGGCTAAGCCAACAGGGTAGATGACTCAACGAGGTGAGATCATCCCAAATTTTCTTTGATTCTGGTGTTGAATGCTCTTTAGTAACAGAACGAAGTGGTAAGAGAGAAACTCAGAGAGAAACGTAATCATGTTAAAAGGTTTACGTAATGCCGCTCTGTATAGTACGCTGCAGACAGTAGACCAATGTCACTATAAACGAAAAAGTAAGAGAAATTTTATTTGACAGGGCCAGAATGTTATTGTGACAACAAACACATTCGACATTGTGAATTCTAAGTCTGTAAAAGTTGTTCCGTAACTGAACAAGCAATTAGAAAAATGTTAATACCGAATTAGTTGACAATGATAAGGAAGATGTTTTTTAAGTTTTCGATTTTCTGAATGGTCAAGTTGAGCGTGTCATGAGTACACTCAGAAATCTGTTAGCTGCTTGAATCGAGCCAAAGATCCTGAAAAGATGCACTTGCCGAGGTTCAGCTTGCATTAAATTGCACGTTAGTCGTGTAACTAAAGTGAGCCCCTTGGAAATGCTAAAGGAAAAGAGGCTCGATCGATAGGTTTTAAATTCACCTGTGGAAATAGAAATGGAGGCTGATCTAAACACGCTTATGATAAGCAACGTTTTGATAAAAGCGGCATATACTAAAAATTTCGAGTAGACAAGAACAAGGCAACGACACCAGACGAAACTAGATCCAAAATTCAGGGGGCCCTTCGTGGTAATTGAATTGTTGTGACCGATATCTTTGAATTCATTAACAGTAGGGGACATATAAGTATGCTCATGAGTGTCAAGGCACATGAGGTGCATGGGGTCAGAATGGCGGCAAGAGCCCGAGAACTTGTGTACTGATAAAAGTGAGAGCCAAATGGTCGGGTTTGCGCAGAAGATTACGAGCTACTAAGTAACAAAGTGTTGATATCCTGCCAAACTGATATTTGATGACATTATCCGTCTTTGAGAGACGATGAGTTATCCGTCTTTGAGAGACGATGGTTATCCGTCTTTGAGAGACGATGAGTTATCCGTATTTGAGAGACGATGAGTTATCCGTCTTTGAGGGACGACGGTTATCCGTCTTTGAGGGACATGAGTTATCCGTATTTGAGAGACGACGGTTATCCGTCTTTGAGAGTCGATGAGTTATCCGTCCAGGAGGGGCGATGGTTATCTGTCTTTGAGAGACGTGGTTATCCCGTCATTAAAAGACGATGGTTATCTGTCTTTGAGAGACGATGTGTTATCCGTAATGTGCGGCAATGTTTTATCCGTCCAAGTGAGACGATGGTGAGCCGTCCAAGTGAGACGAAGGTTATCCGTCCAAGTGAGACGATGATTGTTTCTTTTGAATTAAATTTGGAATTTTAGTTAAAGAAAATGTAAATCGACAATTTGGCAAAATATTATGTACTGAAAACAAGCATCATGTTTTATTTTTGTAACCTGCATAGGTGAAGTTATTGAATTGAATTGAAAGAAATATGTTTTCAAATGTTTTAATTAAGAATAAATGTAAAAGTTTGTACGAAGAAATGTTGAACTAAATTTTATCAGATGGTTATCCGTCTAAGAGACGATTGTTAATGGTTATCCGTTTAAGAGAAACGATGATTATTGGTTGGACATCCGTCTAAAAAAGACGATGAATTAAGTTTAAAAATCTATTACAAAGACATTTTTGAAGTTAATGTTTGGCATATTACACGAGGACGTGTCAAGGTCAGGATGGCCGTGTCGAAGCAAACTATGTTGCCGCATACTGTATGTGATTGTTCCGCGTATTGCACGTACGCGCTGTGTGTGTATTGTTTTGTATGAGAATTCTGGTTATTACCAGAATTCCTAATTTCACCATACTAAAATATTGCATCAGCCGCTAATTGCGCTCTGATTGGTCCTTTGCATTTTTTCGCTTTAAGGTTCCGCAAGCGCGACGACAGCGCTACAACGCTGTCGTCGAGTGTGGTTGGTGCGGGCAGAGAAACGAAAAGGTAGTCAGTTCAATTTTGGATCGTGAAGCCTGCGCATCGAAAATCGCTGCGCTATTAGTTAAAGCCATGGAGAAGAAAAACGACGTCCCGACAAAATATATATATATATATATAACTAAATCTACGTATTTGCAGTTGTTGTTCTGGCGTGTTGTTGTTGTTGTTGTTGTTGTTGTTGTTGTTTTTGGGGGCTGTTGCTCTGGCCTGTTGCTCTTTGCTCTGGCTGCTTTTTGCTGCTGCTGTTTTTGTTGATGTTGTTGTTGTGATGCTGCTGCTGCTGTTTTTGCCTGCCAACCCCTCATCTGCAGCCCCCGCGTATTCGTTTTAAATTTTGCGTTCTAAATGGGTAGTCCGTATAAAAAATTCCCCTCTTAGGACTGATCCATCTCGAATCTGCGTTCAATGGCGATTGCCGAAACTATATTCTGGGGCTGCCATTGGTTGAGCTAGTTCGTGGGCAGCAATGGTGGCACACGGGAGAGCCATCTCTGGACCCCAGTTTTGTTGTTGCTGATTTAGCTTGTGGCGACATTATAGCCTGGACTTTGCATCTTTTATTGCTGCTGCTGCGTCCAGCTTGCGACAATGTGATCTGCGCCGCAATCCGGCTTTTCTAGTTTTGGCGGCCTTTTAACTGCTGTTGTTGTTGTTGGGCATTGATTGTCATTTTGTTTTTTGGGTCCAATGTCTATGTATGGCTTTTACTTCCACTGGTAATGTTGGAAGTGAGACATTTGTGTTCGATTTTTTTTTTTTTTGCTGCTCGGGGGTTTATTGGGCGTGCTGTGCTTGTGTTCCTTGTGCTTGGGGGTATTTAAATTGCGTTGCGCACATATTTTATTTGCTTGTAACACAAGTTGTATTTGTGTGAGCTTTGCAGCATCAGTCAAGTCATGGGGTTTATGTTGGTGGAGTGTATGTGTTGTTTAGTTCTGCCTTTCTTTCGTGGCTGTGCGCGCGGGCCTTCGGCTTCATTCGTTCAGGAAAGTATTGTTCGTGTTAATGTTTGTTTTGTGTGTATTTGTGTCTGTGCTTGGGCAAGTGCGCCCTCTTAAATCTGCTGAGCGAGCATGTTGGTGTCGGTTTTATGCGGGGGGGTGTGAAACTTTCGAGTTTCGTTCTCTCGCCCTGCACTGCTTTGTTGGCGTGGAATGTGTGTAAGCAGTGGACTTCTCGCTCGCACTGCTTGTAAGGGGGTTTTTTAGGCTTTTTTTTTGGACTTTCTTTTGGGGGCGGCGCGGGCGCCACCCCGCCTTTTTTTCTGGCTCCGTTTTTCTGGCGCCTTTTTGGGGGAATTCCCTTCCAGGAGAATATCCCCCCAAAATCCATGCTGGCTTCATCGGCCGTTTCGTTAAAGAACGATGAGTTGGGCGCATCTGAATCTTCGGGACAGCAGCCCGTCCTCACCGTTTTCTAGTGTCTCAATTTCTGCCGCTGCTGCGGCGTTTCGGCGGCTCCTCTGCCCGCTGGCTCGCTCACCCCAGTAGCATCTCCTGGGTCGTCTGGTTTAATTGGCTGTCATCTTTTGAATTCTTGAATTTTGCCTTCTTTATGCGGCGAACTTTTTTGATCCTTTGAAAAAAAAAACATTTATGCACTTTATCCCCTTTTGCTTCAATTGTTTGATTTGATTTTCACTTGTTTAATTTCCATTTTGTAAATAACAAGATTTTAATAGCTTTAAGTTTTAAATCATTTTTTTTAAATTTTAAAAATTTTTCCCCGTGTGTATTTTGGTGAGGCCTGTCGGGGCGCTCAGGGTTGGATTGGGCGGTGGGAAAGCGGGGACAGCGCACTCCACCTCCCCTCGACCTCGCTTGGGTTTGAAAGGGGTTTAATCGGGGGCTGGGCGAACGTGATCACAGGTCCCAATGTTCTCTTTGTTTTTGAGCCTTCTCGGGCCTTTAAAAGGTTAAATTTTTTTTTGTTGGCGCCTTCTACTGGGGTTTTTGGCGTTCGACTATTCATCGGTATAATGGCGTGACAGCTGTTGTTCAGTTGGGGCTGTCAGTGGTGGGGGGGGGGGGTCTGGAGGTGTGGAGGTAACAAAAAAGTGACTTAATTACTAACAATAAATAAACTTAACTAAATTTTCTTACATTAAATATACAATAATTTTTCTCTCTTTTTTTTCAGCTATTTTTGGACTAGGTGTGGGGGAAACGGCGGGTCTCATGGTGCATGGGCCGCCTTGCCAGCCTTCAGGCGTACAAATGACATACATGCTAAATACCTGTCCAATCCTCGCTTTGGGTTTAAAAATTTTAATCTTCTTTTCTTTGCAGCCTCCAACATCTATGGACATCACTGGGGTTTGGGTGCGCCCTCGGGGCAGATCGGCGCATTCTGGGCCGCCGTGTGGGGGGCGTCTATACTGGGAAGTATTTGTCAGGTTATGTTATATTATTTTTTTTTCTTTCTTTTGTTGCTGGGCATCTGGAGGACTTCCCGGAGCATCTGGAGGGCGTCGTGGACATCTTGCGGGACCCCAGGTAGCTTTAAAAGGGAAGTGTATGTATTTTTAATTTTGTTCATATCAAAGTATATGAATTTCATTGGAATCGCCGGTCTTCTGGTCATCGTTGGACGTCTTCATCATCATCGTTAGACATCTCTTAGACGCCGACGCTCTCTGGTAAGTCATGGTACCTTGGGCGCTGTTTGGCAGCTGCAGCGGCCTCAGGTAAGTATTTTTTGTGTGATTTTTATATTTTTTTTACTAAAATATTTTGTTTCCCATGTTGCCCTGTCATCTTGGCTTTTTTGGGATCCTTTATCATCATTGCTGGACATCTCCTGGTCGTCGGTGATCTTGGTCAGGTTTGTGCCGCCTTGGGAGCTGTTTGGCGGCGCAGCGCACCTCAGGTAAGTGTTGTGTTTGGTGTTTTTTCCCCTGAACCCTTGAAAAGGGGAAATCAGGTATAATGTTTTTTTGTTTTGGGAAAATGAACCCCAAAAAAAGGGTATATATTCTTGATCAGGATGACAAGCCGAGTTGATATACCCGGTCCGTCTGTCCGTCTGTCCCCGTATGTATGAAGCGTCGTTCTCAGAACCTAAAAGAGCTGAACTTGAAATTTTTTTTTGGTTCCTTATACCCAAAAAAAGGTCGAGTTTTTTAAAAAAAACGAAAATGTCTTAATTTTAATGTTATCGTTTAAAAAAAGAAATCGATGCTCTTTTTAAATCATATAATTCATCTTTTATGAGTCCCCAAATTTTGCACTTAGTGTTATGTGGCTAACAATTTCGGTTTTTTGTTAAATTTTGGATGCCCCCCCTTCGCCTCAAATTTGAAAGCCCCATTTTTTCTCTGAACTTGTGTTTTGGACATACAAATTGGTCTGATGACGAACAATTTGAAAAAATTTCCCAAAAAAAATTATTAAAATTTAATTTCCCTACATTCCCCAGAAATAGCAGCCAAACAACGGGCCCCCAGCCCCTTTGTGGGGCCGGGAAATGTTGTTTTTGTTTTGTTGTAATGAACTAAGGATGTGTATATAAAGAAACGAAAATGCAGGGTTCGGGGAAACCTAGTCAGCGGCCTCGACAAAGGTTTTCTTACTTGTTATATATTTTTTCAATTAAATTTGTTTTCCATGTCCCCCATGTCATCCTGGACTATTTTGGATGCCTTCATCATCATCGCTGGACATTTCCTGGATGGCGTCGGTGGTCATTGGTCGTTGTGGTGCCCCCTTTAAATTTGTGTTTTTTCCTGAACCCTTGAAAATGGGAATTCGGGGTATAATGGTTTTTGGTATGTAACAGACAGAAGGAGGCGGGGCGCCCCATAAAGTATATATATTCTTATCGGGAGACAAGGAGTCGATTTAGCCCTATCCGTCTGTCTCTCTGTCTTCGTCTGTCCGTATTTTTGAACACGTCGATCTCAAAAGATATAAAGTCAGAGACTTCTTTTTTTTGGAAGTTCGTGTATATACGTTCGATCGAGTTTGTTTCAAATATTCGATAACTATCATCGTTTTAATGTTATCGATTAAAAACATTATCAAAAGTTAGTTATTAAATTATATCCCCCACGTCTTTAAGTTAGATAAATTTTTTTTTAGTTTTATATCTATTTTATGAATTTTGATTTTTTTTAAAATTTTTGGATCCGATCCCAATTTCTCCAAATTTTAAATTGGGTAGTTAAATAAACCCAAATACCAGAAAATTTGTATTTTTTTTTAAATTTTAAAAATTCAATAAAATATGTTGACATATGCTGAAAATTTCAAAAAATCCATTAAGCCACCAGAATTATTAAACAAAACGTTTGACTAATAAAAAAACCATGTGGCAGCCACTGCCAAAACATTTTTTCTTTTATGTGGTCACACACATTTCATATGTATGTATGTGTATGCATAGAGAATAATCTAAAATCGCACATCAATAGACGGCGTTGCGTAAATACATAAAATGTATGTATGTATAATTTTTTTTATTATTCTTTACAAATTCTATTCCCAATTTTTTTGAGTTATATTATTTGCATTTCCAACAAATATTAAAGTCTATTGGTGGGTGTTCGATGAGCGACAGTATGGAGAAAAGGGGACCTGTTTCTGGTTCGACCTTTGGCTGGTTCAAGCTTTCAAAAGTTCTGTGTTTCTTTTTTAAAAAAGTTTATTTTTTTTTTTATTTTCTACTTATTACTTTTCTTAAAATCGAACATAGTATGAAATTTTCCCAACTCAACTTATAAAAGCGCATTGTGCCCTCTGTTAACTTATTTTGACAATTCAAGTTTAGTAAGTTAAAGTTAATGTTAAAAAAAAATAATTTGTATATTTTTTTTTTAATAATTACAAAATTCGATAAGCATATTTATATATTGTTTTCTACTGTACATGCATATATGTACAAACATACATATGTGGCCTTGACTATGACTTACACATACACACATATTTCTTATGATGTACATACTCTAATTTATTTATAAGTAAATAAATTTTCAAAAGTCCCACCTCTATTTAAATGGACTTTTTAAGCACTGAATGCATTCAACAGGCGGGCTTTTTAAAAAATTTAAAAAAAGTATTTTTGTTATTAAGGTTTGGTAATAAATAAGCTTATATTTTTATTATGTACGGTGACAATCAAAGTATACAATTTGTTATGAGTCTTATTCTCTTTTATTTCTGCTGGTTCATTAACATAGAAAATGTATGTTGAACAGATTTGGAGTGTTACCCAACACTGAAAATTAACTTTTGCTTTTCGATAATTGTGGCGGCATGTAGATTTACTCTGTACTCTGCAATTACCAACACAGATAATTGCGAGCTCTCGATTTTTGACGGTCGACTTACAATTATCATACAATTAATAAATATTTGCTAATTAATAAATATTAAACTTTGCTGTTCGGTTCCAAGTGAAATTCTTTCAAAAATTTCGATTACATTGCACTGTTTAACAATTGTTTTCAGTTAAAATAGTCTGTACAATAAATATTTCGATTAGTCCGTTATGTTCTGCCGTTGTGTGTGTGTGAAATAAATAAAAATTTTACGTGATCGTCGCCTAAATTACAAAAATCATTGAAAAGATTGGTATAGTTCGCACCAATCTAATAAACATTTAATTTCGTGGCAATCAGTATATATATATATATATATATATATATATATATATATATATATATTTATATATACGTGCATGAAAATTAGTTAATATTTTTAGAAGTAAGCAAATATTTATTTATATATATTTATAAATATATATATACATATATATATATTTAGCTTTATAATAGTTTAAGCTCAAAATTTTTATATTTATATATGAAAATAAAAACAATATTTATCTTCTTTTGGTTCAGGTATTTTCTAGTCGGGCACCTCCGACTAGAGCTCTCTTACTTGTTACTAATATATAATTGTTTTCCATGTCGCACATGTCATCCTGGATTTCTTTGGATGCCCTCATCATCATTGCTGGACATTTCTGGATGGCGTCGGTGGTCATTGGTCAGGATTTGTGCCGCCTTGGGCGGCTGTTTGGCTGCAGCGCAGGGCCCCGGGTAAGTATTTTGTTTGTATTTATTTGTGTACATATATTAATTCATATTTATTTATTTTCTATTTTATTGGCTATCATTATGAACTTTATTGTACATCAGGCGCATCATTGGACATCTCTTGGGCAGCGTCTGTGCCCATTGCTCAGGTTGAGTGTCGAATTTAAACAGTGCAGCCTCAAGGTATGCAATTCAATTTATTATTTGCTAACATGTAGTTTATGGATTGTTATGTATTTGCAGGTGGCCATTTATCCGGCTCCACTACTGCTGCAGATTTTCCATTTTCGCCTCCATACGGCTGAACATGGTGACGTTCAGCTCGAGAGCCTTCAGCATCTGGTCATCTTGGGAATCCGGAGCCTGATGTTGGCCATCATCATTGGCAGCACGCAACTGCTGCTGTAGGTTGGCAAGTGTGCCTCAGCAGGATTGCGTCTCCATTCGGCGTTGCTGCTACTGGTGCCACTGGAGGATCGGGCGACTGCTCCAGCCTATTCCTTGCCAGTGCATCACGTATAGATAAAGCTAAATGCTGCGCGTTTTCCTCGCGCATATTGATGCTGCCGATGGGCGATGCTCTCTCGGTCGAGGCTCGCTTGCGCTGGGATTTGTGCCTTTCCTTGTCAACGTTGCGGGTCCGCCCAAAGAGAGCCATCTTGTATGGCTTATGCGTCTTCGCCTTCGTATTTTGCAGCAGCAACTGTAGCACGTATAAGGGTCTGGTGCCGCGTTGTTTTTGCTGCTGTTGATGATGGTGATGACGGCATTAGCCCGGCCAGTAGATGCCCTAACTGGCGTTATGTGGCTGATATCGTCACTCACCTTACGACTAAACATTGGCTGATGCTTAGCCGTGCTGGAGTGACGATTTCTAATATTAGTTTAGTTTTATTATTATTGTTGTTGTAAGAATTTGCCACATTCTTTAGATGTCCTAATTGATGTACTTTTTGTTGCTTGTTTACAATAAAGTCCTTTGTGATTGCTTGTTTGTGTTTATTTTGTTATTTATTTGACGTCTGCCGCTGTTTCTGCCTCATCTGTTTCAGCTCTTTGGCAGCCTTATACGACTGTAGCCTGGGCCTAGCCTCCTTGTAGGCAGGCAGCCCTTATACTGCTAATATGCTCGCCACAGCAATTAGCGCATTTTTGGGCTGCCTGCCAGGTTTAGTGCAAGCTGTCTGCATGGTCATCTGCACATTTCATGCATTTAAATTGGCGCCTACAGTAATTTTTGTATGGCCAAATGCCGGGAGCGATGACATTGGGGAGGGTCGATTGGCTTGGGCCTGCCTCTCGACCCTCACTGCCTGTCCGCTTAGCTCGTTAATGCAGTATTTGCATGTGGCTGCCATCCAGTTTGGGTTGCAGCTCAACCTCAAAAACGTTTACTGGCTTGCCAGTGAAACGCTTTTTATGTTTCAAAAACATATTTTGCCTCATAGCCAAGTTCACTTATGCGCGCCTTAAGCCATTCACTGGGGGTAGAGTGGTGGATGTGCTTTTGCACACCTATACCCCCTCTGGCTGCGCTGTTGGTGGGTGTGGAGTTGAGGCTGCCATTGGTTGAGCTAGTTCGTGTCAGCAATGGTGGCACACTGGAAAGTCATCTCTGGACTCCAGATATTGTTGTTGCTGTTTTAGCTTGTGGCGACATTATAGCCATGGACTTTGCATCTGTTATTGCTGCTGCTGCGTCCAGCTTGCGACGAATGTGATCTGCGCCATGCGAATCCAGGCTGTGTCTAGTTTTTGGCGGCCTTTTATACTGCTGTTGTTGTTGTTGGGGCATTGATTGTCAGATGTTCGTCTGTTATGGTCTCAATGTCTAGTAGTGGCTCTCACTTCCACTGGTAATGTTGTAAAGTGAGACATTTGTGTTTAGATTTGTATTATTTGTTGCTGCTCTAGTGTGTATTGGGCTTGTGCTTGGCTTGTGCTTGCGCGGGTATTTGATTTGGTCTTGCGCTTGCCCCCACATATTTGTATTTGCTTGTAAGTTTACGTTTGTATTTGTGTGAGCTTTGCAGCATCAGTCAAGTCAGTCGAATTGTTGTGTGTGTGTGTGTGTGTATGTGTTGTTTAGTTCTGCCTTCTTTTTCAGTGGCTGTGCGCGGGCCTTGGGCCCTTCATTCGTTGCAGGTAAGTATTGTTCGTGTTAATGTTTGTGTTTGTGTGTATTTGTGCCCTGCTTGGGGCAAGTGCGCGCTCTCTTAAATCTAGCTGAGCGAGATGTTGGTTTTGGTGTTAGTGTTAGTGACTGGGGGTGTGAAACTTCGAGTTTCGTTTCTCGCCTTGCACTCTTTGTTGGCGTGCGAATGTGTGTGGACTTCTCGCTCGCACTGCTTGTAATGGTGTTGTTTTTAGGCTTTCGTTTGGACTTTCTTTGCACGGCAGCACTGACGCCACTTTTGGCGCCGTTTTTCGGCTCCGTTTTTCTGGCGCCTTCTTGGGGCCCCCAATTAGCCTATCCAAGGAGAATATTCCTCCAACAATGCCATGCTGGCTTCATCGGCCGTTTCGTTAAAGAACGATGAGTTGGGCGCATCTGAATCTGTCAGGGACAGTACAGACACGATACACTCACCGTTTTCTAGTGTCTCAATTTCTGCCGCTGCTGCGGCTGATTGTCGGCGGCTCCTCTGTCCAGCTGGCTCGCTCATCCCGAGTAGCATCTCCATGGAGTCGTCTGGTTCGTAATTGGGCTTTTTGAATTCGATGTTGCCTTCTTTTATGCGGCGAACTTTATTTGCAGTCACTTTAGTTAAAAAAAAAAAACTTTATGCATTTATCCACCCTTTCTTCAATTGTTAATTGATTTGATTTTCACTTGTTTAATTTCCCATTTTTAGTAAATAACAAGATTTTTAATAGCTTTAAGTTTTAAATCACTTTATTTTAATTTTTCAAGATTTTTTTTTTCTCGTTGTATGTTGGTGGGCCTGTGGGTTGGATTGGGCGGGGGGGTAAACGGGGACCACTCCCCTCCCCCAGCGCTGCGCTTGCGATTGACAAATTAACGGGGCTCAACATATAATGAATATTTCTTTTTTTGACAATTTCTCCCTTTAAATTTAACTT
>CAUIUS010000098.1:0-61237 GCA_961210405.1 Drosophila mercatorum | reverse complement strand
TATTAATAATGACTCATGCATTAATGTTTCTCGATCATCCCCTTTTTGTTCCTTTCCCTTTCCTACATTGGAGGTATCTCTGTTCCTAAGTACTCCTCCAACCTTCTCCATCAAAACGTCGTTGTTACAATAAGTGGAATTTTGCTTTGCTTAACCAACTTATTAGTGCAACAGATTGGACTATGTTATATGATTCCGTTGATGTTAATTGCGCAACAACTATTTCTATAACATTTTAAACTCTCTTATTGATGTGTGTGTTCTTATGTATCTCCCTTTGCCTTTTTCTTATAAATCTCCATGGTTTACTCAGACGCTTTCTAATTAAAGAAACATTAAGTCTAAATGTTTTAATTTTTAAAAAGTGTAGCTCCACGATTAACTGGTCTAAATATTCCATAGACAAGTCGAATTTTAACATTTTAAATTCCCGATGCGATGAAATTTACCTTATGCGTTGCAAAAGGCGGTTTGCTCGTGACCCTAAAAAATTGTATTCCTTTGTAAATTTGAAACGTAAGTTTTCTAGTTTACCTTCCACATTTTTCTTGAGTCTATCAATTCTTGGAAATATCATGATATTTATGCTGATTTCTTCCAATCGACTTACTCATCTGTTGACCCCTATAAAATTTCTTACCCTTATTATATCTCTTCTATATTAAATAATAACACTTCTATATTAATACCGCTTCCAATATTTCCCTTAATTCTTTGATTTCAACCATTTGGTCAATGAAATCATTCTACTCGCCTGGAGCTGATAATATTCCTAGTTGTGTTATAAAGGAATGCTGTGAATCCCGTCAGGTACCTTTAATTAAGCTTTTTAAACCTCTGTGTTCCCGTCTATTTGGAAAGAGTCGTTGATTATCCCTCTATATAAAAAAGGTGGGAGGTCTGACATTTCTAATTGCAGGGGTATTGCGAAACTATCGGCTATTCCGAAGTTAGTTGAAAAAAATTAAACCATTAACTTTACAAGATTTTTGTAAATCAATTATTTCACCATTCCAACATGGCTTTGTTCTTAATCGATCAACCTCGACTAATCTGCTAGAATTTACTTCACTAGTAAACGAAAGTTTTTTAAATAAAACGCAAACTTATGTTATATATACAGATTTCAGAAAAGCATTTGATTCAGTTCACCATGAAGTATTACTTCATAAGCTTGATCTCATAGGGTATTCTCCCAAACTCTTATCTTGGTTATCATCCTATTGAAAGGGTAGAACTCAAAGAGTTGTATTGAGAACATCTTTTTCGAAACAAATCTTCGATCTTTCAGGTGTACCTCAGGGTAGTTATCTCGGACCTTTACTTTTTTCTCTATTTATCAACGACCTTCCCAGTTGTATTTCTTATTCAAAGATCATGCATGCTGATGACTTAAAACTTTGCCTTTCTTATTCTAACACAATCAATCATAAATGCTTACAAAATGATCTTAATTCCTTCCAACTTTGGTGCTTGGCCAATAGGTTGCGTTTAAATTGTTCTAAATGTACGACAATAACCTTCTGTCGTACTACTCCATACATTACTTATTATTCAATTAATAGCAATTCTTTGCAACGCATTCTTTCTGTCACAACAAGGTCTTCATTGGCCCTGCAGTTGCAGTTACTTTTTTCTCCCATAATTTTAGTTCGTGCTTTTCGCATTGCATTGAGAGAAAATGCATAAAAATATGTAAAGTTGAGAATTTCTCGCAACTCTCTTCATTTGTCGCTGTGACTCGCTTCGGTCTTCGCCCGCACTTTGACCTGAGATTGGCGATTACATGTAAATATGCGTGCAGAGCTCATTATAGCTTTATATTATCGCATCGCTTCTCGCCGGCACTCTGCCGGCAGCCTAAGATGGATTTTAAAATATGTGATAGATGCCCCTGTAATGTGCTGGGACGTGAAAAAGTATTTCGCAGTCGGTTCTTACTTGTTTGTAAATAAATTGGTTCAAAAGGCATATAGCTGCGAAAACTGCGCAGTTAACAAAGCGCGTTCTTCTGCGACCGTTCGATTATCTTGCTTGACATATATACATATGTCAAGATAAGCATAAAATGCTTGTAGTATCGGCACGTCGCTGTATTCCGAATATCTCCTAGTTGAGCAGTCTCGTCTAGAACACTCTTGTTTCATTTAGATTTTGTAACAAGCATTAGGTTTTAGCAAGATCGCAAATCCTATTTATTTAATGTTTATTTTTATTGGTTATATTTTTTTAGATACAGCATTATTTTATTGAAATTATAGTTATATTCTCATATCTAAAATATTAATTATTTTATTGAGTTTAAGTTGTTTTCACACGAACTATAGGCCACTCCAACTCCGAAGCCAGCACCTAACCATGCAGGCCACAAACGTCTTTTAAAAAATAAAAATGACACAACTGATCCAATAATAATACCGCCACCTGTAAATAAAACATATTCGTATTAATTTCTTAAGACTTTTGTTTAAAAATTCGATCACAAATCCCGTTTTAATGTTATCGATTTAAAACGAAAATTGAAATATATTCATTAGTTTTTAATTTCTTGTTTTTTTTTTTTTTTTGTACAATCTCCTTTCCCACAAATGTGCAAAAAAAAAGTATTTCAAATGCTAGGCTTGTTTTGGTAAATAAACACATACAGTGTGCAACTAAAATCACCATACCCCTGACATATTTTCACAAAACACGCTGTTAAAATGTTCTAAAACTTGAAAATACAGTTACTTTTAAGAACGTTGGCGAGAGTGAGCGTAACAGTAAAAGTACGTACTGTTGTAACCGCCAATTGTTGAGTTTGTTTAGTATTTTTTTTTTATACCCTGAACCCATTGAAAATAGGAAATCAGTGTACAATGGTTGAAATGTATGTAACAGGCAGACCTCATATATATTCTTGGTCAGGGAAACAAGCCGAGTTGATATAGCCATATCCGTATGTCCGTATGTGCGAAAGTGTCGTTCTCAGAACCTAAAAGAGCTAGACACTTGGAATTTTTATGTAGGCTCATGTATAGCACAAAAAGATCCATTGTTAAAAAAAATCGATAACTATTTTAGTTTTAATGTTATCGACTAAAAACGAAATCGACACGTACTTATATAATTCTATATAATTAATCATTCTAGCTAGTCTTCAAATGTTGCTTTTAGTGTTGTGTGATTTATACAATTTTGATTTTTGTAAAATTTGGGATGCCATGCCCCCAAATGTACTTTGGCACATACATAGATATGAATGACATGATCACGCTCAACAAGTTTGATTAAAAAAGTTCGTCTACAAAAAAAGTTATTTAACATTTAATTTCCCATACCAATGACATACATTTACCAGCCCAAGCATAGCTGACGCAGCGACTTGCACTTGTGTGTGCGTGCGCCTGTGCGTGTGTGTGTTGGTTGTAATGTACGTACATATACATATGCATATAAAAGAAACGAAAAATGCACGGAAAGCGGTTCTTCGCAGAGTTCAGGGTATCCCCTAGTCGAGCGGTCTCGACTAGAGTTTTCTTACTTGTTTTAGTAGTATTTGACTGAAATGAAATATTACTATTATTTTAATTTTATTGTAAAGATAATAGATTATTTTATTAAGCCCACATCAAATTTTTTAGCTTTGTACAAAATTTGACGAAGTTGCATGCTTTGGTAATATTAAGGGTACGGCGACTTTAGTTGCAGAGTGTTTGAATGATACATATAAAGACATGCTGTGAAAGTTTGATTAAGTCATAGTAAAAACTTATTCCCCCAGCCCAAGCACAGTTGCTACGTCAACTGCACAGTTGACAGAATGCGTGCGTAAGTAGATCTGTGTATGTGTTGCTTGTAATATATGTGCCTTCATATGTATGTACATATATATAAAAGAAGTGGAGAATGTCCGGAATAGCTGTTCTTCACAGTGTTCGGGGACCTCCTAGTCGAACAATCTCGATTAGAGCACTCAATCGTAATAAAATGACAAATGTTCAATATAATATTTATGCTAAATACAAGCTCAGGAATATATACAAAAAATTGGATCTCGAATCGAGGACCCGCTTTCATACTTATTAAAATAATTTAGAAACAATTTGTTTCCAAATATCCAATAAACCATATCATTCATGAATGTGAAATGAATGCAATGTCCATTATACTGCTAGTCCGCCCGTATCATGCTATTGAAGCTAGAACTTTAAATTTAATTGATTTTTTCGCGACTTTTATACGTGTACTTTCGCATTTTTTTAGTGAAACCATCTAAATTTAACAGTTTCATTACTGTGGAACAACTCAAAAAATTATATACATACATTTGTACATAAACCACTTACGAACGTGACGCAAATGAATGAGTCTGCACCCGACTACAATGTTCTTATTTGTTTTAAATACAATTTAGTAGAATTTAGTTGGATACTTAAACTTGATTTTCCTACTGCATTATTATATAATAGTAAGCACTCACTTCCTTTAACAATTGTATCAGATACACATCGATCAAATTTTATGCCAACTTGTTCTTCGGAAAGTCCCATGTCAGTGACTGGCATTTCTGAAAATTTTATATTACAATTACTTTTTGAATATATACGTTTTAGCTAAGCGAATACAATTGAGTGATATTACCAAATCTATTAATTGTAACAAGTATTAAAAGCGCAAAAATTAGCAGTGACAAACAAAAACAAGGGATGCAGCTGAATTTTAAGTATCGATTAATTTTATACCCTGAACCAGTGCTGTCATTTCCTCTTTTTTCCAGCCAGATCTGGCTTATTTTGCGTGGACATATATTTTTAACCAACGGTATGCGTGAATTCTAGATTTTCGAAACAGGTTTTTTTTATATGTTTTTTCATTTAATTAATTTTTTCAATCATTATACAACTGAACTCATTGACAATGAGAAATCAGGATATAATGGTTTTGTTAATATGTATGTAAGATGTATATTATTGATCAGGGAGACGAGCTGAGTTTTTTTAACCCTGTCCGTCCGTATGTATGCAACTCTCAGAACCTACAAGAACTAGATAATTAAAATTTTGTCTGTACAGGTATATATAATACGAAAAGATCGAGTTTGTTTCAAAAAATCGAAAGCTGTTCCCGTTTTAATATTATTGATTAAAAAAGTAAATCCAAATACAATTATTAAATTATATCTGTATGTATATCTGTATTATATCTGTAAATTATATGATCATGTCATTCATATGTGTGTATGTGCCAAAGCAAAATTTAAGAAAACCCGAAATTCTATAAGGGTCAAATAACATTAAAAAATAAATTTGAATACTCTAGCTAGAAAGATGAATTATATAAAATTTTATAACTGAATTTAGGCACTAACCATTCAACACATAGATATAACACGCAGCGCAATGAAATTCAGCGAATTCGCACAGTGACATTAGAGCCCCATGCCGGGGATTTCGCAGTTTCGCAGAATTCGCTTTACTCGGTGACAAGAAAATTAGTGCTCTGCGAACGCTCGTTCGGCAATGGTCCATTTGTATATAAAGCCCTTCTATGCAACCATGTATGCTTATTTTCTGATCTCTTCTCTCTCATATATTCTTATTATCTGCTCTCTTCTCTCTCGAATATATATATGTAAGAGCTCACCAGCAGCAGCACACCAAAATTGAAATTTGCTCGCTGACGCTTCATTTCTTCTCTTGCGACAGTAGAGTATACCAAACTTTTGAAAATGTTTGTCATGCCAATGCAAAATGTTGACGTTTTTATTATTATTTATGGAAACGGTATGGAAGTGTGAGGCTCATACGAAGAATATGTTTTCGCGACGAGCATGCACACACACTATCAGTACTTACCATTAAAGCAGCTCACATGTTCACTTTTTCTTGTCAAAGATTACCCGCTGCTCGCAGCAAAAAGTAAAGCGAATTCAGCGAAACGGCGAAATCGCCGATATTGTGGTACCCATTTCACATTGCGCTAAATTTCATTATTCCGCATGTTATATCTATGTGTACTATGGTTAGTGATAATGTTCTAAAACTTTCAATAAAATTCGTTGAGTCACACAGAAGTTATTAAACAAAACGTTTGTCCAACTGGCAAACACGTGGTCCAGCAGCTCTAAGTTTCTGAAGTTTTCCTATACATGTGCACACATACACACACATTGAATTGCGTGCATCAAGAAAATTGTAAGAAACTTAGCGTATGTCTACTAGACGGCGCTATTGTTAGCGAATTATCAGCTCCATCTGCTCCATCAAATCTAAACATAGATGGTAAAAAATTTAATTGAATTTAATTTTGTGTGCGTTTATGCCAAATGCAAACTCTGCAATATTTTGAAAAACGCAGATCGCGCGGGGTTCAGGGCGCCCGACTAGAGCAGACTTTTTCAGACTAAAAGTTGGCAGCACTGATTACTGGTGGTTACATACGCAAGCGATGATTTTAGTAAAAACATCGATTGCTGCAAATGTTAAAAGATATCTGGTTATATTTCTGATACTTATAAAATTGATATTCATACAGCCTCAAGCCAAGCTTTACATTAAATACTTGGATTTTTTAAATTTTCTTTCTAAAGATTTTTGTATATTTTTATATGTACAAAAAACTCATATTATGCTAAAAAGTTAAACAAATTTTTAAATAATTATGCTGTGCTTGCGTACGTGTATATATTGTAGTATACTAAATGTGCAAAATGTGTATACATGTGGTATCTACATGCATATATACATAAATATGCGTGTACATACATACATATGTAGAATGCATTATGTATATTATCCGCAAAGAAAATTACCTGATCAGCAACTTGTGCTGCTAATACATACATTATAATTATTTTCTTCCGAAACTTTGTGTTTGAGAAACAAATATAAATATATGTACATATGTGCATATTCATACATAATCATTCTTTCATAAAAATACATACATATGTACATAAATTCTACTTTGATATATGTACATATGTATGTATGTCTAAATATAATAGAATGATGCTATAAAAAGGTGATCCATTTATTCTTAATTACATACATACATACATATACAAATGGGTGCCCAAATGGCTATTTGATGGTTATGTTAAACTCCACTTGTGTGACATTGTGTCTACTGTTGTTTTTGACATGTATGTACATACATACATACATATGTTCATATATACATTCAACTCGTTATTTCGAAATTCGAGGGACTTAACATATTACGAACTATCGAATGTTTGAAATATTAAATTAAAGAGATTTTGTAGGGGACTCGTGATAACTTAGAACTAATGACAGGTTCGGAATATCGCAGGCTTGAAATAATGAGTCGAGTGTACATATGTACATATGCTTCATACAGACTGATGAAAAAATTATATTCTGATAAAATGGGTTTAGTTTAGAATGGAAACCATAACAACAATTTGAGCACTATACGCATAAAATTTTTTGGAAAATTCAAATTCTTTACATTATTTTCGGCATTCCATAAAACGTTGCACTCATACATATCTACATACATATACATACATATGTATATCATATATCATACAATGAACAGCTCAACTATATGTAAGAGCGTTGCAGTAGGGCGCTTCCGACTGCAGAATAGTTATTCACTGTAGCACATCACCAGCCCATTGCAAGATATTCCTTTGCCGCTCCCTCAATTGGTTTATACAATGCATCAATAATGTCTTCGTACAGCAACAACTTTTTTTGGGTTCGAATAAAACATATGTATGTATGTACATATTTAGATATGTATGTATCATATAGCAATAAATTAACCAAAACTTTATTGTAAACTAATGTATTGACTTCAATTAAAACAAGTAAGAAAACCCAAGTCGAAATCGATCGATTAGGGGATACTCTGAACCCTACAAAAAACCGCTATTCCGAACATTCTCCGTTTCTGTTATTTACATATGTATGTACATGCATATGTACCTTACAAGCAGGGATGCCAACCCTCCGTATTTTCACGTAGATCTCTGTATTTTAAAGAAGATCTACGGGTCTACGTGCAAACAGACTAAAACTACGTACGTTTTTAAAAATAGCAAAATATCCTAAAAACTAACACTTATGGTCAAAATCAAATATATATACATACATATACATATGTATGTATGTATAAGTAAAATGATAATGTTTTTTGGTTACATTTCCAACTATTAATTGCAGTTTTGCTAATAGTTTGCTAAATAGGTGAGCGAGCTGCAAATAGCTCTAATTTGGGAATTTTCATCTTATTTTTATTCGGTTTACTTTAGTTTGTGCAGCCCCAGCAAGGGATTTTGTTTCCAACCTCTGCTGAAGTTCTAATAGTTACAGTATGAAACATATTCCTTGCAGTGTGATTGTTGTAAGCCATCCCAATGGATCAAAGATCCATTGGCATTAGCAATGGGCGGCTTTATGTTGACATAATGTTTTTGGTTTAAATGTATCATACATTGAAAATGGGAATTCAGGGTAAAATGTTTTGTACACTTGCTCACATATCTCTGCGTACACCCAAAGAAATTTTTGTATTTCAAGTTTGAGCATTTATATCTCAGTATACAAGATATCGAATTTTGTCTTTTTGTATTTGTTTTTTTAATTATTAAACTTAAGATATAAATTCATTTCATTTTTTAAAAGTAAAAACTTAATCATGATATAACTATTAAAACAAAACATAACAAAAAAACAACTATCAAAAGTCTGCGTACATACGTAGAATTCTGCGTTCAATAACTTTTTCAGCCTAATTTAATATTTGGTTGGGTAGCCTTTTTTCTTCAGAACCTCCGCCAGACGTCTAGGCATTGAATCTGTAAGCTTGCGGGTATCCTCGATGGTTATTTTGCTCCATTCCTCCATAATAACCTCCTTCAACATTGTTTTTGAGGTAATGGAATGTTGCCGAATCCTGCGCTCAAGTAAATCCCACAGATGCTTTATAGGATTCAGGTGATTGGGGTGGCGTGCGCAACTGTTTTTTTTTTTACATTATAGAGGTGCCATGTGCTTCGGATCATTATCTTGCTGAAAGAAATAATCATCAGCGATCCCCAATTTTTCGGCACTCTGTCGCAAATTCTGCTTCAAAATGTGTCCTTGTGATCCATGGTAGATTCTATAAATGTTAAGTTCCCAACACCACTAACCGCCATACACCCCCAAACCATTACTCCGCCTCCTCCATGTTTTACCGTTGGCACCAAATTTTCTTTATCGAAGGCTGCTCCTCCTTTTCTCCAAATCATTTTCTTCCCTTTAATTCCAAATATGCAAAACTTGCTCTCATCCGAAAATATGACCTTGTTCTAGAAGCTGGGCTTGGAAATGTGCTCATTGGCGAAGTCCATACGCTTTATTTTGTTTACCACTGATATAAGGGCCTTCCTACGGGCAACTCTTCCATTATACCCCGCCTCCTTCCAAATGCGGCGAACAGTTTGATGGGACACTGTCTTTTTTTAAACGTTCGGCGACTTCAAGACTTCCTTGGTGGGCAGTAATTCTTGTCTGTCAGCAGAGAAGGACGACCAGATCGGGGCTTCGATAATATGGGGCCTGTTAAAATATAGTTGTCGTACACTCTCTGACATGAGGATTGTGTTCTGCCAACCAATCGACCTATTTTTCCTCCAAACGAAATTTTAAAATTAATTTGCGCTCTTCAACGCAGATTTCTTTTCTATTGGTCTCCATGATACAACGCGCGACAAAAATTAAAAAAATGTGTTTGCGAATTTCTGAGAAAATTATAAACGGAAAGAAGAAGCTGAAAAAGTTAACGGTAATCGCGAAATCCCAATTGTACGCAGAATTCCATGTATGTACGCAGACTTTTGATAGTAGTTTTTTTTATTCCCTGAACCCATTGAAAATGGGAAATCAGGGTATAATGGTTTTGTGAAAATGTATGTAACGGGCAGAAGGAGGCGTGGCAGACCCCATAAAGTATATATATTCTTGATCAGGGAGAGAAGCCGAGTCGACTTAGCCCTGTCCGTCTGTCTGTCTGTCCGTCTATCCGTATGTATGAACGCGTCGATCTCAGAAGATATAAGAGCTAGAGACTTCAATTTTTTTTTTTTGGAAGTTCGTGTATGTCACGATTCGATCGAGTTTGTTTCAAATATTCGATAACTATCATCGTTTTAATGTTATCGATTAAAAACCAATATCTTCATTTAGTTATAAAATTCTATTTAATTCATCTTTCAAATTTTGCATTTAGTGTTATTTGAGCCTTCTGCAATTTCGGTTTTTGTTAAATTTTGGATGCCACGCCCCTTTCGCCTCAAAGTTGTAACTCCCGTATATCAAATACTGGAGACTTGTGCTTTGGCACATACATACATATGACATGATCACGCCCAACAAGTTTGATCAAAATCGTTGGTCTAGAAAAAAAGTTGTTAAACTTTTAATTTCCCATAGCATTGCCATACACAGCAGCCAAACAACACACCATTGTTTGTTCCACCAAAATTGGAAGACTCTAGCTAGAAAGATGAATTAGATAGAATTTTATAGCTGAATTTATATTTTCGTCATTAATCGATAACAATAAAACGATAACAGTTATCGGATTTCGGATTTATTTTCGTGATATACAGGAACCTACATAAAAAATTTCAAGTCTCTAGCTCTTGTAGGTTCTGAGAACGACGCGTTCATACATACGGGCAGACGGACGGACGGACGGACAGACGGACATGGCTATATCAACTCGGCTTGTCACCCTGATAAAGAATATATATACTTTATTGGGTCTGCCACGCCTCCTTCTGCCTGTTACATACATTTCAACAAAAACATTATACCCTGAATTCTCATTTTCAATGGGTTCAGGGTATAAAAAGAAAAAATTTGATATCTTGTTTATACTGAGCGCTAGCTCAAACTTGAAATACAGAAATTTCTTTGGGTGCACGCAGAGATATGTGAGCAAGTGTATGTAACAGGCAGAAGGAGGCGTGGTAGACCCCATAAAGTATATATATTCTTGATCAGGGTGACAAGCCGAGTCGATTTAGCCCTGTCCGTCTGTCCGTCCGTATGTGTGAACGTGTCGTTCTCAAAACCTATAAGTGCTAGAGACTTGAAATTTTTTATTTATTTACGATAACAGCTATCGTTTTAATGTTATCGATTAAAAACGTTATCAGAAAGAAGTTATTAAATTATATCTTCCACGTCTTGTTATTTTTATATTTATTTAATGTAATTTATATTTATTTAATGCAATTTCCCCAAATATTTAAATTGAGGTTAGTTGCACTCAAACCTAATAAATGAATTGGTTTCCATTTTTTAAAATTGGTAAAAATTTAATAAAATATGTTGATCATAAGCTGAAAATTGTATTCAAATCTATTAATTCACTCAGAAGTTATTTAACAAAATGTTTGGCCAATCGGCCAAACACGGGACCAGTAACGCAAAGCAAACAGTTTTCCTATATGTGTGCACACATACACATTGAACTGCTCCAGAAAATTCTAAGAACCGCAAGCTTTAGTGTACATATTTCCAATAGATGGCGCTACGATTTGCGAATTATCAGCTGTTCAATAAATCGAAACATGGATGGCGCTATTCTATCGAAACATAGATGGCACTATTGGGTAAACAATTGAAAATAAATTGAATTTAATTTTCTGTGCGTTTACGCTAAATGCTAACCATGCAGTATTTTTAAAAACGCATATAGCACTGGGTTCAGGGTATCTCCTAGTCGGGACGCCCGACTAGAGTTTTCTTACTTGTTTGATGTTGCTGATATTATTTTTTAGCCTTTCACCCGTTAAATGTTTTTTTTTTTGTTTTAATCGGCTCGTTGATCTTGCTGTGCTTTTACTCAAAAAATAATAAAATTTGTAAAGAATACATAATTTAGTTTAACACATTCACAAAAACTTTGCCTTGTAGATTGGATCGAAGGACTATACACTTAAATGTGGTTGTGTTTAGTTTTGTACTGAGTTTTATTCTTCTGAGGAAGCGATTTTATACCCTGATTCATGTGTAAATCATAACATCTATCTATCGTTGAGTTGGTCTTCTGTAAATTTAGCCTATCGCTGAATTTCTAATGCTCAGCGTGCATCGACCAATTTTTGATGTCCACGCATGTGTCCCTTATCTATCTATCTATTTATGTTGCATCTTCTAGTCGATTAGTTCGTCGGAGACATGTTTAAATTATTTTTATACCTTGAACCCATTGAAAATGGGAAAAAGGGAATAATGTTTTTGTGAAAGTGTATGTAACAGGAAGAAGGTGGCAGAAGGAGAAGAAGAGAAGCCGATTTAGTCCTGTCAGTCTGTCTGTCTGTCCGTCTGTTCGTCCATCAGACGATATCATTATATAGTTATAAAACTCTATCTAATTCATCTTTATAGCTAGAGTCTTCAAATTTCGCATTCGGTGTTATTAGAGCCTTACAAAATTTTGGTATTTGCTCAATTTTGGATGCCACCCCTCGAATTGGTAAGACACGTATTTCAAGTACTAGAGACATGTACTTTGTCATATACACACATATGAATGACATGATCACGCCCATCAAGTTTAATCAAAATCGTTAAACATTTAATATCTCATATTATCTGCGCCTTGTAGACTGAGCGCAGTTGTTGAGTCAAAATGCACTCTATGCAGAATGTGTGCTTGTGCGTGCATGTGTGTGTGTATGTGTTCCTTGCTGTATACATAGAAAAGTAACGGATAACTTTGGCGGTTCTTAGGAATAGCGGTTCTTCGCAGGGTTCAGGGGATCTCTTAGTCGAGCAGTCTCAACTAGAGCACTCCTACTTGTTTATTTATATGTTCATGCTCGAGATAATCAAAACTACAAAAGGACAAGATAATAAGTTCGAGTAATAAAAATGAAAACAAATTTGGGTGAAGTAAAAAGAATATACAGAATCTGCTTGGTACCAACTTAAGATAAAGATGAGCTAGCAATCCCTGTAAAAAAAATATAAAAAAGCCGAATCAGCAAAGTTTACGACAGCAAAAGCAACGATCTTCAGGCTTCTAATGATATTGCAGGTAGCAAGCACCACAATAACGAGTGCTATAAATACAAGCAAAATTAAGATCCTGGATATGGATCAACGAACAGCTATCCTGATGGACAACCGTATCTTCAAGCTGGCAGTTATTCTATTACATGATAGCATACTTCGAAGTTTTGAAACAAGCAGATGAGCCAGTGGCTAAAACGGACATAATTTCCGAAAAATTGGGTAAATTCCACAAACAAAATCATTAAACAAACACCGGATGGAAAAATCGGTTTACAATGTTTTTGTGACATTGGCACTGATAATATAATAGATAAAAATATGCAGACAATTATGAAAAACGAGAAACGACTAAGGCTGACGTCAGAGAGACGGGGGGAAGCGATGCGATAATATAAAGCGATAATGAGCAAGAAAGCTCTGCACGCATATTTACATGTAATCGTTTATCTTATGTCAGTGCGGGCGAAGCGAGTCAAAGCGAAAAATGAATATAGTTAGGAGAGAGTGATTCTCAATCGCTTGATATCGCTTTGGTCATTCGAATGTTTTTGTTGCATATGAGCATTAATTTCTCTAATATGTAATGAAGTATGGTTTGTTTTTGCAATTCTATATATTTTTATGCATTTTCTCTCAATGCAATGGGAAAAGGACAAACTAAAACAAGTAAGAAAACTCTAGCCGGGGGTCCCGACTAGGAGATACCCTAAACCCCGCGATATCTGCGTTTTTTAAAATACTGCATAACAAGTAAGAGTGCTCTAGTCGAGGCAGCTCGACTAAGAGATCCCCTGAACCCTGCGAAGAACTGAGATTGTCAAGAGCCGCTAACATTCTCCGTTACTTTTATATGTACATATGTAGCAAGCAATACATACACACACACAGACGCACGCACAGGAACACAAACAGACGCACGCACAAGCACACAATCTGCTAACTGTGCATTATGACTCATCAGCTTCGCTGCTGCTGCTGCAAGAGGCCGAAAATATGAGATATTAAATGTTTAATAAGTTTTTTTTCTAGACGAACGATTTTGATCAAATTTGTTGGGCGTGATCATGTTATTCGTGATTTAGAAATTTGAGGCGAAGGGGGCGGGGCATCCAAAATTTAACAAAAACCGAAATTACAGAAGGCTCAAATAACACCAAATGCATAATTTGAAGACTCTAACTATAAAGACGACGTTAATCGAATTTTATAACTAAATGAAAATATCGGTCTTTAATCGATAACATTAAAACGATGAAAGTTATCGAATATTTGAGACAAACTCGAACGAATCGTGATATACACGAACTTCCAAAAAAAATTTGAAATCTCTAGCTCTTATATCTTCTGAGATCGACGCGTTCAAACATACGGACAGACGGACGGACGGACAGACAGACAGACGGACAGGGCTAAATCGACTCGGCTTCTCTCCCTGATCAAGAATATATATACTTTATGGGGTCTGCCACGCCTCCTTCTGACTGTTACATTCATTTTCACAAAACCATTATACCCTGATTTCCCATTTTCAATGGGTTCAGGGTATAAATAGCATTTCGTATAAACGCACAGAAAACTAAATTCAATTCATTTTCAATTGTTTAGCCAATAGCGCCATCTATGGTTCGATAGAATAGCGCCATCCATGTTTCGATTTATTGAACTGCTGATAATTCCCAAATCATAGTGCCATCTATTGGAAATATGTTCACTAAAATTTGCGGTTCTTAGAATTTGCACATGTATATGAAAACAATTTGCTTTGCGTTGCTGGTCACGTGTTTGGCCGATTGGCCAAATGTTTTGTTCAATAACTTCTTCGCGAATTAATAAATTTGAATGAAATTTTCATCTTATGATCAACATATGTTACTAAATTTTTACCAATTTTTAAAAATGTAAACACATTCATTTACTGGCTTTGAGTGCAACTAACCTCAATTTAAATATTTGGGGAAATTTGGAGCCGGTATTCAAAATATAACAAAAATCAAAATTAGATAAAATAAATATAAAACTTACAAAAAAATTTGGGGACTCTAGCTATAAAGACGTGGGAGATATAATTTTATAACTAACATTCGATAATGTTTTTAATCGATAACATTAAAACTAAAATAGTTATCGATTTTTTTAACAAACTCGATCTTTTCGTGCTATTCACGGACCTACATAAAAAAATTCAGCTCTCTAGCTCTTATAGGTTCTGAGAACGACGCGTTCATACATACGGACAGACGGGCAGACGGACGGACAGACGGACATGGCTATATCAACTCGGCTTGTCATCCTGATCAAGAATATATATACTTTATGGGGTCTGCCACGCCTCCTTCTGCCTGTTACATACATTTCAACAAAAACATTATACCCTGAATTCCCATTTTCAATGGGTTCAGGGTATAAAAAGCACATAGAACTTTCAAACTGAGAACTTTCTCTGTTTGATTTTTTTGTATTTTAGTTATTTTGTGTTAATAAAATGTTCTTTTCAATACATATTAGTATTGGGATATATAAGCTAATATTAGTTGCCACGCCCCCTGTGGGCGGCAATATATCAGCCATAACTGTTCGATTGTGGGATTTTAACCCGAGTATATATACCAAGTCTCAAGTCTCTAGCATCAATAGTGCTCAAAATAAAATCACTATTTATTCAAATCGGATTTGCCACGTCCCCAGTGGACATGGCCATATAATTTGGGCGATCTTTATAGGATCGTAACAGTACCTACGTGCCGAAGTTGGGCGTTCTAGCACTAAAACTGTTGAAGATACCGTTTGACACGCCCCAAATGGGCGTAGATATATCCGCCACAGCTTTCTGGTCTTGGGATGTCGACGTGAGCTTATTCCAAATCTCAACTCTCTAGCCCTTCTTGAAGTAGTATTTCTGAGATACAGGGAAATTCATTTCCGATTTGACATGCCTCTAGTGGGCGTATCGGGAAAATATTGACAATTAATCAGACGAGGGTATACACGAGTATATACAGTGGATAACATTAATATTCGATTTTTTTATTTTTCAACTTTGAACGCCTGTAAAATGTATAAAGTTGAACAAAATTAAATAATTCAAAATGGTAAATTATAGTTTAATTCATTGGCTTTCCATAAATGTCCATACATATAGATTTTATTTAGTACTAATAATATAAAGTTATGTAACATAAAAAATACTCCAAATTTTGCGTTACATTAATATTCGGTTTTTCCTACTATGTAAAAAAAAAAACTGTGGCAACTCTGAAAAGCATAAAATACCACAAAAAGGTTTTCCCCCAAAAATCAAAGCTTGACTGACGATCTTTCGTTATTAGTGTGCCAAAAAGTTGATTTGCTTAAGAGCAATACAAAATGGGCCGTAAAGAACAAAATTCGACTTAGCACACCGGTATTCACTGCTGAACTTTTTGTCGAGCATGGAAAAACGGTCTCAGCGCAAACCATTAAGCGTACCATAAAAAACAAGGGTACAACGGCCGAGTTGCAAGGAAAAACCCTTTGCTGTGTGAGCGCAACAGGAAAAAAGGCTGGGATTTGCACAAGATCACTCCGATAAGGATTTTGGATGGTGGGATGATGTCCTTTTCTTGGACGAGAGTAAATTTAATTTATTTGGAAGTGATGGGAAGACAATGGTTTGGCCGAGTCGATTTAGCCCTGTCCGCCTGTCTGTCTGTCTGTCTGCCTGCCTGTCTGTCTGTCTGTCTGTCTGTCCGTCTGTCCGTCTGTCCGTATGTATGAACGCGTCGATCTCAGAACTTACAATAGCTAGAGACTTCAAATTTTTTTTGTAAGTCCCTGTATAGGGCGCGCATATCGAGTTTGTTTCAGAAATTCGATAACTGTTATCGTTTTATTGTTATCGATTAATGACGAAAATCTAAATTCAGCTATAAAATTCTATCTAATTCATCTTTTTTGCTAGAGTCTTCAAATTTTGCATTTAGTGTTATGTAAGCCTTATGCAATTTCGGTTTTTGTTAAATTTTGGGTGCCACGCCCCCTTCGCCTCAAATTTGTAACTCCCGTATATCAAATACTAGAGACTTGTGCTTTGGCACATACATACATATGGATGATATGATAACGCCCAACAAGTTTGATCAAAATCGTTGGTCTAGAAAAAAACGTTATTAAATATTTAATTTTCCATAACATTGCCATGCAAAGCAGCCAAAGAACAGCTGACGCACCGACTTGCGCTTGTGTGTGCTTGCGCCTGTGTATGTGTGTGGGTATGTTTTGCTTGTAATGAACGTACATATGCATGTGTATATAAAAGAAATGAAGAATGCGTGGAATAGCGGTTCTTCGCAGGGTTCAGGGTATACCCTAGTCGAGCGGTCTCGACTAGAGTTTTCTTACTTGTTTTTATACCCTGAGCCCATTGAAAATGGGAAATCAGGGTATAATGTTTTTGTTGAAATGTATGTAACAGGCAGAAGGAGGCGTGGCAGACCCCATAAAGTATATATATTCTTGATCAGGATGACAAGCCGAGTTGATATAGCCATGTCCGTCTGTCCGTCTGTCCGTCCGTCTGTCCGTCCGTCTGTCCGTCTGTCCGTCTGTCCGTATGTATGAACGCGTCGTTCTCAGAACCTACAAGAGCTAGAGACTTGAAATTTTTTATACAGGAGTATAGCACGAAAAGATCGAGTTTGTTTCAGAAACTCGATAACTTTTATCGTTTTATTGTTATCGATTAAAAACGAAAATCTAAATTAAGCAATAAAATTCTATATAATTCATCTTTCTAGATAGAGTCTTCAAATTTTGCATTTAGTGTTATGTGAGCCTTACGCAATTTCGGTTTTTGTTAAATTTTGGGTGCCACGCCCCCTTCGCCTCAAATTTGTAACTCCCGTATATCAAATACTAGAGACTTGTGCTTTGGCACATACATACATATGGATGACATGATTACGCCCAACAAGTTTGATCAAAATCGTTGGTCTAGAAAAAAAGTTATTAAACATTTAATTTCCCATAACATTGCCATGCAAAGCAGCCAAAGAACAGCTGACCCAACGACTTGCGCTTGTGTATGCGTGCGCCTGTGTGTGTGTGTGTATGTTTTGCTTGTAATGAACGTACATATGCATGTGTATATAAAAGAAATGAAGAATGCTTGGAATAGCGGATCTTCGCAGGGTTCAGGGTATACCCTAGTCGAGCGGTCTCGACAAGAGTTTTCTTACTTGTTTTTTTTTTAATATTTGTAAAACTTTTTTCAGTTTTTATAAAACAACAAGTGAGTGTTTAGCAAATGAATTGGAAATGCAACAGCAATGCTACACATTCACCGATAAGATCAGGGTGTTGGAAGCGTGCGACCTGTAGAGCTTCACAAGACTATAAAAAGGGCATGCAGGCATATGGACAAGCGAGTGTTTAGCAAATGAATTGGAAATGCAACAGCAATGCTACACATTCACCGATAAGATTAGGGTGTTGGAAGCGTGCGACCTGTAGAGCTTCACAAGACTATAAAAAGGGCATGCAGGCATATGGACAGAGCTTTCTCGGCGTTCCGGGCCGGTAATATACACCGTTTAGAAAAATCAACTTCTGTGGTCTTCAACCAGCAGCTTGCCGACGACAAAGTCTTTTGAGTACTGATTTATTACAAAAACTTCAAATTTAAGCTGGTGGTACTCCCGCTCCCGCTCTCGTCGCTCTTGTGCTCCTCTTTACAGTGCAAGGCGTTAATTCATGTACGCTTACAATACTTACAACTTACTTATTACTATGCCCAGTCAAATGACTGAACATCGGCCGCGTTGAAAGGCCGCAGGGCTTCAATTCAAATTTATACTTAAACTAACGTAAGTAATAGGCAAGGGTGCAATGCGATGAATTGGGTGTATCTCCATCTCCGCCGGGTATCGCTTCTGTCACCACGCCGAGCATCCACTGCTCAGGCGGAGCGTGGTACTCTCCCACGAGGAGGACTGTGCCGACTTCTACGTTCCTCGACTCTCGCGTCCCCTTGCTCCGTTACTGCAGACTGAGCAGGTAGTCCCTAAACCAATCTGTCCAGAACCGCTGCTTGATTCTCGATGTCAGCTGCCATCTTTTTAAGTATGGCAGCCTGACATCGTCGATTGGCTGCGTTGACGCGAGTGACAGCAGCACGAGCGTTGCGCCGACCAGCAGATGAGCCGGGGTGAGCACCTCACCGTCGTTTGGTTTGCTGCTGGGAGCGACGATCCAACTCGTCCGTTGCCAACTCGTCCTGGCGCAGCACTGCGCTGCCTATTGCCTTGAGCAACAGGCATTTCGTTGACTTCGCAGACGAATATGGCAATATACATTTTAACGGGCGCTTTACCCCGAATTCCCAACGAAACTAAAATGGGACCACAAATGTCGACTCCGCTAATCTCAAAGGGACTGTTCCCGTGTAAACGATTAGCGGGAAGGTTGCCGGCGACAAGAGCTTTGACTTACATCGAAATCAATGCACGCATTTTCTCACCACTGCACTGCACACCTCTCGAGCATTGATCACCCGAATGCGTTGCCGGAGTAATCCCATCAGGACCATTGGATTGGCAGGACAGTGAGAGCGATGCAAATGCTCTAAATAAAGTGTGACAAATCGACACTTTTTAGGTAACAGCAAGGGAAACTTGATATTATGCACTAATGGCGCCTTCATCAAACGACCTACTACCCGCACCAACCACAAGACACGCTTGCCATGCTGATGAGAGTGAAGGAACGGTGTTAGTTTTTGAAGAGCCGGTTGCAAAACGGTGGACTTTTTTAATTTGTCAATTTCTTTAATCACAGATATTGCTGCAAGAAAAGCGAAACTTATTTCAGAAACTAAAGGAATCAAAGAGACATGTTTCTCGCTCCTTTCATTGATTAAGCGGAACATGTAACAGATTATATGGATCAGCCTTGTAAATGAAAATGTATCGAATCTCTTGGAGGTTCTATTGCTTATCTGAACACGTCAGCCTTGGGATTCCAAATTAATCCTAAGGTCTTTGTGTGTTCTTGATGACCTATGACAACGTTGTCTTCTGCTGATTGAGCTGCAAGTTGCTTACAGTTGGACGACCATTTTGTAAGATGGAAGCCAAAACCTTAAAGAATTGCGATTAAATCGCGGTGCGACAAGTATAACTCCTCAGCGCTGTCGGATCCTGTCAACAAATTATCGACCTAAAAATCGTGAGTTAAGGACCTAGCAGCAGCTGGGTGAGTGGAAGCGTGTTATACTTTAGGCATTGAACTGCTAAGAATGGCGCAGTACCTGTCCCATACGTTACTGTATTTAAACAAACAATTTGTAACGGATCAGTGAGCTTTTCTCTCCTCACAAGTTGAAAGTTGCACTGGGACTCGTCTAATTCTATTTGACTGTACATTTTAGCTATGTCTGCGGTTGCAGCCCAAGGGCGAAGTCGAAAGCGTAGCAACGTTTCCCATAACTGAGGCTGAATGGTCGGACCCACCATGAGTAGATCATTCAGCAACAACTGAAAAGAAGATTTGCTAGAGGCATCAAACACTAACCGGAGTTTTTTTGACGAGCTGTGCGGTCTTAGCACGCATTGGTACGGAATAAAATAATTCGCCTCTCTCTTAATGTGATTATCTGTCGGGCTCATATGACCCAAGGCCAAGTACTCTTCATAAAGTCGATGTACATGGGCCGAATGTCATCTTCTATGCACATTCTTCTCTAAACATAAACCGTCGGTTGTCTGTGTCATATGACATGCCTAGA
The DNA here is from genome assembly GCA_961210405.1 of Drosophila mercatorum. Classification (NCBI taxonomy): domain Eukaryota; kingdom Metazoa; phylum Arthropoda; class Insecta; order Diptera; family Drosophilidae; genus Drosophila; species Drosophila mercatorum. Next base: position 40,453 of record CAUIUS010000098.1, on the reverse strand, counting down.
CTGTGCGGACTAGATTTGAATAGTAACGATACTCTGAGCCGACCCAGCTGTTGTTCTAATAACTAATAATTGAATACCCCTTTTTTGCCTCTTCAATTTTAGTTGCTAAGCTAACTCCCCAGTGATAAAGTTTACCTGAGAGCCGGAGTCTAAGAGGGCTCTAGCTAACTGATACGATCCTGATGTATCTTTTACTCTGCCGACAATCGTTGCCAGGAGAACTTTATCAGGGGCGCTACTTGCGTGGTTCACAGCCGAAAACTGTGACGCAATGGGCCTTGGAACTACTGGGATAGCCGTTGAGGCAGCCTGAGGAGCCTCCGAAGTGTACCTATGTAGCATGGAATGATGGGGCTTACGGCAAACACGACAGTCAGCTGATTTACAAGCGGCTACCGAATGTCCTGTTCGCAAGCAGTTTATACAAAGCGGATAATCCTTCGCGAATTTGAATCGATTCACGCAAGGTTTTGCTGTGAATGACGAACAAGTTTGAATATTATGGTCATTAGATTTGCAAAAAACACACTTATTGACTTGGAAGACTTGGAAGATCAACGGTTAATGACATTATTCCACCTCTTTTACCACTGTCCTGAGATGCTTTACGACCTACGCCGCATGCAGAAGAAGCTTCTTCAAATGTCAAATGTTGATAGCGTCTATTTAACGCAACTTCACAATCATTCCACAATGGAAGTTTGTTGTAGTCTAAGTTCTCTTCCCATCTTAAGCGTGTGCCAGTGGAAATCTGTTTATCAGATAAATCTGTTTATCAGATAACGATAAAAGCGATTCATAAATGGCACGCACCGAATCAATCATCTTGCGCAAGGTAGTTCAAACAGCTTGAAGATGCCATTAAAAAATATGAGACATTGGTTGTCATACACTGTTTTTAAAGCATTCAAAGCTTTTGGGTAATTATCTTCTGTTACTTGATAAGCCTTAACAGTACCCAGTGCCTCTCGATCTAGGCTCGACAACAAATGATTGAACTTTTCTATGTTTGACAGAGCTGGAACATACCTATAAAGTTCTTGTATTCGGATACTCTCCACTAAATTTTGGTAATTTAATGTTTAGTAGATTTCTTCTATGTGACACGGAGCTAATCATGATCGAATTGGCATGAATTTCCGGTTTTGGTTGACTGTCACTGCCTTGCTTCATTAGTAGGGCCTTGGTTGACACACACAGCTCCTCAAATGATCATCGAGGCACTAAATCTATGTTCCTCAAATTCAAGAGCAGACAGACAGTCAATGTCTAATTATTTGGCAATATATGTATGTATAAACAGACATAGAAAGTCTAGTTCTCAAGCTAGGGCTTTTAAATGTTTCACATATATTTTTAATATTTATATAGAATTTCGTTTTTTTTTGGGCCACACCGTCCCACCCCTCCCCCAGTATCCACTGAAAAAAACAACACTTTTATAAATAGAAAATTTATTTAAATTTTATTCTTCCTTGTTGGCTAAAACAAAATCAAATAGGTCATCATAATAAGACTCGCCAGAAGAATCAGAGTCTGTATTTTCCAACTCTGACATTTAATTTTTGGCGGAGATGGTATCTTCAGAAGGTTTATCAATTCTTGTGGAGAATTTGTATTTTACAATTTTCTACCTTTTACTTCAAAATAAACTTTATAAAAGTGGATCTAAAGAAAAGAAGGCCATATAAAAGACATTCGTCATATTATTCAATATTTTGGCATGCGATTTTCAATCGTTTTCAAAGAGCTTGTTCCGTTTTACGCAGAAAGTGATGAGAAATGCAATAAATGACGCGTGGAAAATTGTGTGTCTGATGCAATTCGATGTTAAATATACCCTGAACCCATTGAAAATGGGAAATGTTTTTGTTAAAATGTAAGTAACAGGCAGAAGGAGGCGTGGCAGACCCCATTAAGTATATTCTTGATCAGGGAGACAAGTCGAGTCGATTTAGCTCTGTATGTCTGTCTGTCCGTATTTATGAACGAGTCCATCTCAGAACCTACAATAGCTAGAGACTTCAAGTTTTTTTGTAGGTCCATGTATAGGGCGCGAGTTACAAGTCAGAGGACGATCAAGGCAGACTTCCCGCCCAATAGGGTTCCTTATGAACATTTATATAACTTTAATAAAACGTCCGCTTACTTCTCTGACTTAATTCAGACTACTCTATTTATTCAGCAGTAACATGTATGGACCCGAATCGGTTCGAGGTTTGGAGCTGTCGCTTCGCAGCAAGTCTTGCCCACACGATGTAGAATAACGCCAAGCGGCACCAAGGCGAGGCGGCTTGGTTGGGGACCTCTCAGAGGGTACTGAGGGAACGGAGATGGTAACTCCTCCCCCCCTAGTGTGGAGCGACGCCAATAACGATGGTATAGTTGAACATCCGTTTGAAGGTGTTTTCATCGGCAGCAGATGCCACTTGTTATAGCAGATGATGTTAACAAGACATATGTATATTGTTGTTAAGTTGTTGCATGTTGTCGTTTCTTCATCTAGAATGCTTTTTAGGCATTGTTGCAGATATATGTTTAATGGACTTTGGGTTCATTTGTTTGTTATTTGTTTGAATAGGCCAGCTTAGTGTATTACATATTTAGGTAACATACATATTTTGTTCTTATTAATAGGTTGAGAAATAATGTGCAATAACTCATAATTGCTTTTATCAAATATGTTAATTCGAGTTTTTTTTTTCTAAAGCTAAGAACTATATAAATATTCTTCGTTTAATGTCTTAAAAATGCTATTTTCATCATTTTTTAGGTTTATATTATTCTATTCCATATTAACATCTTCGGTAATGTTTTTGAATCTTATTGTTATGTCTTATTTATCATATTTTGTTGATTTATGTTCTTAGGTATCTTTCTTTTGTTTTTTTCTAGCTTGTTTAATTTGTTTGTAATAATTGCTTTGTCCGTCTCGTCCATGTTACCAGTTACTACTTTAGTTACGTTTAATATTCCGTTAATTAGTCCTCTTCTATTTCTGATTTTTGGTAACTGTGCATTAATTTCATGTTTTACTTGTGTTAATTTTGTTTTTACATTCGTCAAGTGTTGAATATTTATTAATTGCGTGTTTATGTTGTAGATTCTGTAAGGGGTTGTATAGTTGATGTATTTTTCTTAGTCTTTTTCTTTATTTCTTGGGAAAAGTAAATTTCTCGTTCCTGCAGAGCTCATTCAAAAGCCTCACGAATGTTAGTTGGTTTCATGGCCCTGACCGCTGTGCCTAATGGGCCCTGAATTCCAGATATGAATGAATTTAGGCAAATGTCGGCAAAGAGGTTTTTCTTAGTTTTGATTAATGTTGGTTCGATTTCCTTTGTGTCTGTCAATCTAAGCAATGCGATTTTAATTTCGCATACTTTTTCGTATAAAGCGCGAAGTGGTAATGAACTTTGGACCAAACTGTGTAATTCGAACATTAAAGTTGGTTCATCTCTCTTATCGGAACAGTGTAAGAGTAGAGCATCCCTAATTTCATCCCAATCAAGGCTAGCTCCTTCCTCAATTATAGCTTCATTAGCTTTTCCCTCAATTTTTCTAATAGTTCTCAAGAGCAATTGTCCATATGGTGTCTGGTCAGTTCCTCTAATGAGGAGAAGAATTTCTTATATATTGCTGATAAATTCTCTAAGGGTTCTCGAATTTCCGTCATAAGTTGGCAAGAAACGGATTGCATCTGGAATTTTTAATGTAGTCAATAAGTCCAAATGATTGTTCATTATTGCGTCCTGATTGGGTGTGGGAGAGCTCGAATTAGATGTCATTGGTTTAATGTCTTCGGTTCTCGTTACTGTCCGGTTTTCACCAATGTCCGTTGAGTTATTGCTAATTCTAGTTCTACTTCTAGTGTTTGGGATAAGTTTCTTAGCTTTTCCTATAGTCGACATTAATTGAATTGGTAATTGTATATGTGTATATTTTTTTTTTTTTTTTTTTATACCCTGAACCCATTGAAAATGGGAATTCAGGGTATAATGTGTTTGTTGAAAGGCGTATGTATGTAACAGGCAGAAGGAGGCGTGGCAGACCCCATAAAGTATATATATTCTTGATCAGGATGACAAGCCGAGTCGATTTAGCCCTGTCCGTCTGTCTGTCTGTCCGTCTGTCTGTCCGTCTGTCCGTCTGTCCGTATGTATGAACGCGTCGATCTCAAAACTTACAATAGCAAGAGACTTCAAATTTTTTTTGTAGGTCCCTGTATAGGGCGCGCATATCGAGTTTGTTTCAGAAATTCGATAACTGTTATCGTTTTATTGTTATCGATTAAAAACGAAAATCTAAATTCAGCTATAAAATTCTATCTAATTCATCTTTCTAGCTAGAGTCTTCAAATTTTGCATTTAGTGTTATGTAAGCCTTACGCAATTTCGGGTTCTGTTAAATTTTGGGTGCCACGCCCCCTTCACCTCAAATTTGTAACTCCCGTATATCAAATACTAGAGACTTGTGCTTTGGCACACAATTACATATGGATGACATGATCACGCCCAACAAGTTTGATCAAAATCGTTCGTCTAGAAAAAAAGTTATTAAACATTTAATTTCCCATAGCATCGCCATGCAAACAGCAGCCAAAGAACAGCTGACGCTCCGACTTGCGCTTGTGTGTGCTTGCGCCTGTGCGTGTGTGTGCATGTTTTGCTTGTAATGAACGTACATATGCATGTGTATATAAAAGAAATTAAGAATGCTTGGAATAGCGGTTCTTCGCAGGGTTCAGGGTACACCCTAGTCGAGCGGTCTCGACTAGAGTTTTCTTACTTGTTACACCCTGAACCCATTGAAAATGGGAAATCAGGGTATAATGTTTTTGTTGAAATGTATGTAACAGGCAGAAGGAGGCGGTTAGACCCCATAAAGTATATATATTATTGATCAGGATGACAAGCCGAGTTGATATAGCCATGTCCGTCTGTCCGTCTGTCCGTATGTATGAACGCGTCGTTCTCAGAACCTATAAGAGCTAGAGACTTGAAATTTTTTATGTAGGTTCCTGTATAGCACGAAAAGATCGAGTTTGTTAAAAAAATCGATAACTGTCTTAATATTAATGTTATCGATTAAAAACGAAATCGATGCTCAGTTATATAAACCTATATAATTCATCTTTATAGCTAGAGTCTCCAAATTTTGCACTTAGTATTATGTGAGCCTTATACAATTTCGGTTTTTGTTAAATTTTGGATGCCACGCCCCCTTCGCCTCAAATTTGTAACTCCCGTATATCAAATACTAGAGACTTGTGATTTGGCACATACACACATATGGATGACATGATTACGCCCAACAAGTTTGATCAAAATCGTTCGTCTAGAAAAAAAGTTATTAAACATTTAATTTCCCATAGCATTGCCATGCAAACAGCAGCCAAACAACAGCTGACGCACCGACTTGCACTTGTGTGTGCTTGCGCCTGTGTATGTGTGTGTGTATGTTTTGCTTGTAATGAACGTACATGTGCATGTGTATATAAAAGAAACGAAGAATGCAGGGTTCAGGGTATACCCTAGTCGAGCGGTCTCGACTAGAGTTTTCTTACTTGTTTTTTTTTTTTATAATTGATCTTAATTTATTTTCACTTAGTGTGGAGTGGAGTGTATTATTATGTGGTGCTCCGGTGGTTGTATTCTTTTTATACCCTGAATGTATGTAACAGGCAGAAGGAGGCGTGGCAGACCCCATAAAGTATATATATTCTTGATCAGGGAGACAAGCCAAGTTGATATAGCCATGTCCGTCTGTCCGTATGTATGAACGCGTCGATCTCAGAACCTATAAGAGCTAGAGAGCTGAATTTTTTTATGTAGGTCCGTGAATAGCATGAAAAGATCGAGTTTGTTAAAAAAAAGTCGACAACTATTTTAGTTTTAATGTTATCGATTAAAAACATTATCGAATGTTAGTTATAAAACTATATCTCCCACGTTTTTATAGCTAGAGTCCCCAAATTTTTTTGTAAGTTTTGTATTTATTTTATCTAGTTTTTGTTATATTTTGGATACCGGCTCCAAATTTCCCCAAATATTTAAATTGAGGTTAGTTGCACTCAAAGCCAGTAAATGAATGGGTTTACATGTGCACACATACACACATACACATTGAACTTCGTGCATCTAGCAAATTCTAAAACCCGCAAGATTTAGTGTACATATTTCCAATAGATGACGCTATGATTTGCTAATTATCAGCTGTTCAATAAATCGAAACAGAGATGGCACTATTCTTTCGAACCATAGATGGCGCTATTGGCTAAACAATTGAAAATGAATTGAATTTAGTTTTCTGTGCGTTTATACAAAATGCTAATTATGCAGAATTTTAAAAAACGCAGATAGCGCGGGGTTTAGGGTATCTCCTAGTCGGGACCCCCGACTAGAGTTTTCTTACTTGTCATTACTTGTTCATATATTCTCCCCTCTTCTGATGTTTAAGTTTATGCGCAACATATGGCTTGCATTAAAGAAATTCATGGACATGTAAAGGATGATGATTTCTTTCTGGTGTTGGGTGACTTTAATATACCGAACACTTCTTGGATCTCTAATCCTAGTTCAAGTTCCCTTATTCCTACAATTGATAATTTTTCTTTGATGAATTACTTTCTATTTCTATGTCTCAGATGAATTCAATCTCAAATCATCTGAATCGATTGCTTGATCTGGTTTTTATTAATGATGACTCATGCGGTGATGTTTCTAGATCATCCCCTTTTTGTTTACCTGAGGATATTTACCATCCTACATTGCAGGTATCACTCTCCCTAAGTACTCCTTTAATTAGTGAATCTACTCCATTAAAACAACGTTGGTATAATAAGTGTAATTTTGCTTTGCTTAACCAACTTATTAGTGCAACAGATTGGACTATGTTATATGATTCCGTTGATGATAATTGTGCAACAACTATTTTCTATAGCATTTTAAACTATCTTATTGATGTGTGTGTTCCTATGTATCTCCCTGTGCCTTTTTTCTTATAAATCTCCATGGTTTACTCAGACGCTTTCTAATTAAAGAAACATTAAGTCTAAATGTTTTATTTTTTAAAAAGTGTAGCTCCACGATTAACTGGTCTAAATATTCCATAGACAAGTCGAATTTTAACATTTTAAATTCCCGATGCGATGAAAATTACCTTTTGCGTTGCAAAAGGCGGTTTGCTCGTGACCCTAAAAAAATTGTATTCCTTTGTAAAGTTGAAACGTGAGTCTTATAGGTTACCTTCCACATTTTTTTTGAGTCTATCAATTCTAGGAAATATGATATTTATGCTGATTTCTTCCAATCGACTTACTCATCTGTTGACCCCTATAAAATTTCTTACCCTTATTATATCTCTTCTATATTAAATAATAACACTTCTATATTAATACCGCTTCCAATATTTCCCTTGATTCTTTGATTTCAATCATTCGGTCAATGAAATCATTCTACTCGCCTGGAGCTGATAATATTCTTAGTTGTGTTATAAAGGAATGCTGTGAATCCCGTCAGTTACCTTTACTTAAGCTTTTTAAATCTCTTTGTTCCCGTCTATTTGGAAAGAGTCGTTCATTATCCCTCTATATAAACAAGTAAGATTGCTCTAGTCGAGACTGTTCGACTAAGAGATCCCCTGAACCCTGCGAAGAGCCGCGATTCCTAAGAGCCGCTAACATTCTCCGTTACTTTTATATGTATGTACATATGTAGCAAGCAATACATACACACACAGACGCACGCACAAGAACACACACAGGCGCACGCACAACAACACACACAGATGCACGCACAAGCACACAATCTGCTAACTGTGCATTATGACTCATCAGCTTCGCTGCTGCTGCAAAACGCCGAAAATATGAGATATTAAATATTTAATAACTTTTTTTCTAGACGAACGATTTTGATCAAATGTGTTGGGCGTGATCATGACATTCATATGTGTGTATGTGCCAAAACACAAGTCTCTAGTACTTGAAATACTTGTGATTTAGCAATTTGAGGCAATTGGAGAAGGCTCAAATAACACTAAATGCAAAATTTGAAAACTCTAACTATAAAGATGAATTAAATAGAATTTTATAACTAAATGAAGATATCGGTTTTTAATCGATAACATTAAAACGATGATAGTTATCGATTAATTGAAACAAATTCGATCGAATCGTGATATACACGAACCTCCAAAAAAACTTTGAAGTCTCTAGCTCTTATATCTTCTGAGATCGACGAGTTCAAACATACGGACAGACGGACAGACGGACGGACGGACAGACAGACAGACGGACAGGGCTAAATCGACTCGGCTTCTCTCCCTGATCAAGAATATATATACTTTATGGGGTCTGCCGCGCCTCCTTCTGCCTGTTTCATACATTCACATTTCAACAAAAACATTATACCCTGAATTCCCATTTTCAATGGGTTCAGGGTATAAAAAGCTGGGAGGTCTGACATTTCTAATTGCAGGGGTATTGCGAAACTATCGGCTATTCCGAAGTTATTTGAAAAAAATTAAACCATTAACTTTACAACATTTTTGTAAATCAATTATTTCACCATTCCAACAAGGCTTTGTTCTTAATCCATCAACCTCGACTAATCTGCTAGAATTTACTTCACTAGTAAACGAAAGTTTTTTAAATAAAACGCAAACTTATGTTATATATACAGATTTCAGAAAAGCATTTGATTCAGTTCACCATGAAGTATTACTTCATAAGCTTGATCTCATAGGGTATTCTCCCAAACTCTTATCTTGGTTATCATCCTATTGAAAGGGTAGAACTCAAAGAGTTGTATTGAGAACATATTTTTCGAAACAAATCTTCGTTCTTTTAGGTGTACCTAGGGTAGTCATCTCAGACCTTTACCTTTTACTCTATTTATCAACGACCTTCCCAGTTGTACTTCATATCAAAGATCTTCATGTATACTGATGACGTAAAACTTTGCCTTTCTTATTCTAACACAATCATAAATGCTTACAAGATGATCTTAATTCCTTCTAACTTTGGTGCTTGGCCAATAGGTTGCGTTTAAATTGTTCTAAATGTATGACAATGTTCTTCTGTCGTACTACTCCATTCGTTGCTAATTATTCAATTAATAGCGATTCTCTGCAACGCATTTTTTCTGTGAAAGATCTTGGTGTACTTCTCGATTTAAAACTTCGCTTCAATACTCATATCTCAACCATTATTAATGAAGCCAAAAATGTTCTTGGCTTCATTAAACGTTGGGCAAAAGAGTTCAATGATCCTTTTGTAACCAAACTTCTTTATGTTTCGCTGGTACGACGTATTTTATAATACTGTTCAATTATCTGGTCTCCACAGCATAAAATGTACCAGGATCGTATTGAATCGGTCCAAAAACAGTTCCTTCTCTTTGCACTCAGAAATCTAAACTGGGACCCTTATCTCCGTCTACCGTCTCATCATAGTCGTCTCCTTCTCATTGATCTTCCTTCATTAATAAATCGTAGAACAATCCTTGGGATTGCTTTTCTACATAATTTGATTGTAGGTAATATTGATTCGTCCTTCTTGTTAATGAAACTTAATTTCTCGGTTCCTTCAAGAACAACTAGACACTTTCGTCCGTTGCATTTACCACTGCTCACAGCGGATTACTCGTTGCACAGTGCATTTCATGTATTATGTGCGAATTATAATAAATTATTTCATAAATTATCATAATAATATAAATATAAATTATAATAAATTATTATAATAATTATCCATTGAAAATGGGAAATCAGGGTATAATGTTTTTGTTGAAATGTATGTAACAGGCAGAAGGAGGCTTGGCAGACCGCATAAAGTTTATATATTCTTGATCAGTATGACAAGCTGTCTGTCTGCCTGTCCGTCCGTCTGTCTGTCCGTATGTATGAACGCGTCGATCTCAGTACCTATAAGATCTAGAGACTTGTAGGTTCCTGTATAGCACGAAAAGATCGAGTTTGTTGAAAAAAATCAATAGCTATCATCGTTTTAATGTTAGCGATTAAAAACGAAATCGATACTCAGTTATATAATTCTATATAATTCATCTTTTTAGCTAGAGTCTTCAAAATTTTGCATTTAGTGTTATTTGAGCCTTATACAATTTCGATTTTTGTTAAATTTTGGATGCCACGCCCCCTTCGCCTCAAATTTGCACGTATTTACTAGATACTTGTGCTTTGGCACATACATACATATGGATGACATGATCATGCCCAAAAAGTTTGATCAAAATCGTTAGTTTAGAAAAAAAGCTATTTAACATTTAATTTCCCATAACATTGGCATACAATAGCAGCCCAAGAACAGCTGACGCAACGACTTTCGCTTGTGTGTGGTCGCCTATGTGTGTGTGTGTTGCTTGTGTTGTGCACACATATATATACATACATATGCATATAAAAGCAATGGAGAATACACTGAATAGCGGTTCTTTGTAGGGTTCAGGGAATACCCTAGTCGAGCGGTCTCGACTAGAGTTTTCTTACTTGTTTGCTCTGAATTTTCTCTTTCTTTAATCAAATCCTTGCTTTCAGCTTTTTCTGAAAGATATCCATCGAAGTACCCAATAATGACGGTTGATAAATTGGTTGTTAAGGCATATCTGCCACTACATTATTATTATACACACACACACTCTTTATTTTATTTTTAATTTTCCTTGAAGATCTCTATCATCAATTTTCTTTAGTTCAATAATATCACTGACCATATAGGGCTGTGAACTGGGGCATAGTCGGCCGGATTGGCAAATAAAATACCCCCAACGGGTTGGTGATATTTTGCTCTTAGGCTTAAATATTACTTAGTTTGTGTTTGATAAATAAATAAATAACATTGCCATACAAATAACAGCCAAAGCACAGCTGACGCAGCAACTTGCGGTTGTGTGTGCGTACGCCTGTGTGTGTGTGTATGTATTACTTGTAATGTACATGCATATACATACATCTGAATATAAAAGAATACAGGGAATAGCCGTTCGACTAGAGTTTTCTTACTTGTTTCTTATCTAATGTATTTATAATTATAATATAATTTAAGTTTTTAGTTTTGTAAAAAAATTTCGACTTTATGCCAAAAAACGGACTTTTGGACTATAGTGCAGTGTGTGGAGCTGAAAGATCCACAAAAGCTCCTAACTCTTTACTGGACATTATTAAGAAATCAGCAAATTTCTTCCAACAAAGGTTATGCACAGCAAGTAGAATAAATGTTGACGATATTGCACACCTATTTTCAAGAAGAAAAGTGCGAAACAGTAAAAGTACGTAGACTTTTGTAACCACATGTTCTTGAGTTTTTTTATACCCTGAACCCATTGAAAATGGGAAATCAGGGTATAATGTTTTTGTTGAAAGGCGTATGTATGTAACAGGCAGAAGGAGGCGTGGCAGACCCCATAAAGTATATATATTCTTGATCAGGATGACAAGCCGAGTTGATATAGCCATGTCCGTCTGTCCGTCTGTCCGTCCGTCTGTCCGTATGTATGAACGCGTCGTTCTCAGAACCTACAAGAGCTAGAGACTTGAAATTTTTTATGTAGGTTCCTGTATAGCACGAAAAGATCGAGTTTTCAGAAATTCGATAACTTTTATCGTTTTATTGTTATCGATTAAAAACGAAAATCTAAATTAAGCTTTAAAATTCTATCTAAATCATCTTTCTAGCTAGAGCCTTCAAATTTAGTGTTATGTAAGCCTTACGCAATTTCGGTTTTTGTTAAATTATGGGTGCCACGCCCCCTTCGCCTCAAATTTCCAACTCCCGTATAGAAAATACTAGAGACTTGTGCTTTGGCACATACATACATATGGATGACACGCCCAACAAGTTTGATCAAAATCGTTGCTCTAGAAAAAAAGATATTAAACATTTAAATTCCCATATCATTGCCATGCAAACAGCAGCCAAAGAACAGCTGACGCACCGACTTGCGCTTGTGTGTGCTTGCGCCTGTGTATGTGTGTGGGTATGTTTTGCTTGTAATGAACGTACATATGCATGTGTATATAAAAGAAATGAAGAATGCGTGGAATAGCGGTTCTTCGCAGGGTTCAGGGTATACCCTAGTCGAGCGGTCTCGACTAGAGTTTTCTTACTTGTTTAGTAATAATATGAATTTTACTGAAATAAAATTTGACTATTAATTTGAAATTATGTTGTGTAGTTAATACATAGATTATTTTATGAGCCCTCATCAATATACTTGATTTCATACAAACTTTGATGAAGTTACAGCGTGCTTTGTGAAAATGTATCAGGGGTACGGTGATTTAAGTTGCACAGTGTATATATTTATTCCATCCTTCACAATGTAAAGCACAGAAAATTATTTGGAATATAGCATTAATCATTGAATTTGTTTCAGTTATTTTAATCTTCTTATGCTTCGATTTCCTGACGACGGATTTTGTGAAGACAATAAAGGATCTCCAGAAATGGAAAGCCATAAACAAAACGAAGTTTTAAGCAACCCCCTTTACCACATGCCAATATCTTCCGAATTTAATTTTGAAAAAGTTAAAAATAATTGCTTACAAAAGGATGGTGTTCCTAGCACTACAACATATGCATCACACATTATAAAGTCAGGCTCTCCAACTTCTAGCTTAGGAGAATCAGCTTTTGTTCCAGACTTTGGCAACCAAACAACAGCATCGCAAAGTCAACAAGTGCATACAATGACGTCAAGTACTGATATGAACTTTTACAGCTTTCCCGATTTTATATCTGATCAAGAAAAGAATATATTGTCAGATTCTGAGAAGTTATTTAGATCAAAAGAGAATGGTATATATAATAACGAATATAATCACATACATGATGTTTTTGCTATTCGCAAATATTATCATCCCTTATTCGCTCATGGAATATGTAGGTGGCCTGGTTGTGAAGTTGATTTGGAAGATATTGCTTCTTTTGTAAAGTAAGTATATTTATAATTGTATATTAAATTAAGAGCAAGCTAATATACAACCAACAAAATATAGTGTGCTCAAAAATTAAATTGATCGGATGGGTAGTCACAGATGGATTAAAAATATACATACCAAGATTTCTCTAGTCGAGATCGCTCGTTATTACGAACATTCTCCGTTTCTATATGTATGTAAATTACAAGGAAACCAACCACATGTTCTGCGCAAATATTTTGAGCAATTAAATAAAATCTCAGAGCTTTTTTGTAGATGGATTTTCTTCATACAATTTTCAGGACGTGATTTTGTCATTCATGTGTGTACTTGCTAAGGCACAAATATCTATCATTTGGGGTGGTCTTTAAGAAAAACTGTAAAATTTGGACAAGTCGTTTTTTAAAGTCGCTCACCAAAAGGGCCGTAAAAATAATTTTTGGACAATCAATAGAGGAGCCCACCAGTAACTCAACATCCAATTTTCTACTAGCACAAAAACTGTAGGATATAAGCTCAACCGATTTACTATGCCGGAATTAGTAAAATCACTATATGGTCAGATCCGATTTGCCACGCTCACAGTTGGCGTGACCATATACATACATTTTTTGTCGATCTTTATAAGATCTTGCTCACGTGCTAAATTTGCGCGTTCTTGCTTCAAAACTGTAGACGATACAGTTTAACCCGAGTTGACACGCCCCGATTGCCGTAGATATGTATGTATGTATATTCGTCACAGCTTTTTGATTTTAGGATGTCTACGCAAGTACACATTCCAATTCTCAACTTTTTAGCCCTTCTAGTAGTGCTTGTGCCTGGTGTCAAATATTTTCCGGAAGCTCAGAAATACTACTTCTGAATGTGCTAGAGATCCCAAGATCACCAAGTAAGAAAACTCTAGTCGGGAGTCCCGACTAGGAGATACCCTAAACCCCGCGTTATCTGCGTTTTTAAAAATACTGCATAATTATCATTTCGTATAAACGCACAGAAAACTAAATTCAATTCATTTTCAATTGTTTAGCTAATAGCGCCATATATGGTTCGATAGAATAGTGCCATCACTGTTTCGATTTATTGAACAGCTGATAATTAGCAAATCATAGCGCCATCTATTGGAAACATGTACACTGAAACTTGCGGGTGTTAGAATTTGCTAGATGCACGCAGCTCAATGTCTGCACATGTATAGGAAAACAATTTGTTTTGCGTTGCTGGTCACGTGTTTGGCCGATTGGCCAAATGTTTTCTTTAATAACTTCTGCGCGAATTAATGGATTTGAATGAAACTTTCAGCTTATGTTTATCATATTTTATTAATTTTTTTCCAATTTAAAAAAATGTAAAACCATTCATTTACTGGATTTGAGTGCAACTAACCTCAATTTAAATATTTGGGGAAATTTGGAGCCGGCATCCAAAATTTAACAAAAATCAAAATTAGATAAAATAAATATAAAACTTACAAAAAAATTTGGGGACTCTAGCTATAAAGACGTGGGAGATATAATTTTATAACTAACATTCGATAATGTTTTTAATCGATAACATTAAAACTAAAATAGTTATCGATTTTTTTTTAACAAACTCGATCTTTTCATGCTATTCACGGACCTACATAAAATTTCAAGTCTCTAGCTCTTATAGGTTCTGAGAACGACGAGTTCATACATACGGACAGACGGACAGAACTAGATCGACTCGGCTTGTTTCCCTGATCAAGAATATATATACTTTATGGGGTCTACCACGCCTCCTTCTGCCTGTTACACACATTCACATTTCAACAAAAACATTATATCCTGAATTCCCATTTTCAATGGGTTCAGGGTATAAAAAGCTATGGTGGATATATCTACGCTCATTTGGGGTGCTGTAAATCGAGTAAAACTGTATCTCTAACAGTTTTAGAGCTAGAACGCCGAAATTTAGCACATTAGCTATTGTACCGACCTTATATATGTGAATGGGCTTCCAAATTTCTGTTATATTTGATCACTATCACTTACTATGTAACACATATACATATTCATGTCGAACAAAATGTGTTGGTTGCGCCCCTATGTCGTCGATTTTGTTTTTGCGGGTACTGTGTGACAGAAAAATTAGTGCTCTGCAAGCGCTCGATTTATATATTCCCTTCTAAACAACCTTGTAAGCTTATTTTTGCATCAAAAATTCAATAAAATTCAAAATCGTTTAAGACACACATTAAGGTAAGTGCAAAATTTGGAGACTGTAGCTCCACAGTTTTACTAGATATGATATTATTTCTGAATGTCGATTTATCTTTTAATCGATTACAATAAAACTAAAATAGCTATAGTTTTTTTTTTAACAAATTTGATCTGCACGTGCAGTTCACAAACCTTTGGGTTCTGACATATGGACAGACGGAGAGGACTTGGCGCTCTGGTAAAGAATATTATTTAATTAAAGATATTATTAAAGCATAGTACACACACATTTTAACAAAACCATTGTAACCCTATTTCCCAATTTTAATGGGCTCAGGGTATAACGAGGTATTATTTTATTTTATTTGAAGATATTTAAAATTTAGTGATATTTTTATACTTATTTACGATGTGAAATAAGTCTTGTGCAATGTCCCTCATGCTGTCCGTTCGTCTGTCCGTAAGAACGCAAACCATTTCTACGTTATTGAAGCTGGAGACTTTAAATTTTGAATATATGCTCATGTTTACGCCCGTCAGATAGTGTCAATATTTTTCCAATACGCCCACTAGTGGCGTGGCAAATTGAAAAATGCATTTTGCTGTATCTCAGAAACACTACTTCTAAAAGGGCTAGAGAGTTGAAATTTGGAATGAACACTCACGTCGACATTCCAAGATGGGGGCGTGGCAAATCGGATCCGATTATATGGTGATTTTACAAATTCTGTTATGTTTTGATCCTAGAAACTTGAGACTTGGTATATATACTCGGGTTAATATCCCAAGATCGAAAAGCTATGTCAAATATATCTACGACTGCAAGGGCTTCACAAATAGTGCTAAAAGCTTTGTTTAAATGACTTACAAAAAATACCCGGAACTTTTCGAATTTTTGGTATGTACACATTCAAACTTTACAGTAATATTACTGAATAACCACTTTATGAACAGGCCAAAGATGATATATCTACGCCAATCTGAAGCTAATTTGAGCGGCGACGCTAACGATTTAAGATTAATTTTAAAGTATACTGCGCCAAATCTCCCTATGTGACGTGAATAAGTACATATTTCGCTATCGGTAGCGCCCGACTGAAACGTTCTTGTTTTGAATTTGTGTTTTCAATATATAATGTCAAAGTTCTCTTCTCTTCTCTTCCGATAAGCGAACCTATATTTAATAGAATTTAATATTATATATGATTTACAATGGGTTTTTTCATTAACAGGCACTTGAATTCAGAGCATGCTTTAGATGACAGGTCAACTGCTCAAGCTCGGGTACAAATGCAAGTGGTATCCCAATTGGAAAGTCATCTGCAAAAAGAAAGAGATCGACTGCAAGCTATGATGCATCATTTATACTTATCGAAGCAGCTTTTGTCACCCTCAAAAGTCGATCGAAAGGTACTTTTATTAATTGTAGCCACCTGTCTTTAAGTTTTATAAAATAATTAAAATGTCGGAACTGTTCGACTATGAGAATCTCGGAAACATGCTAAGAGACTATTTTTAAAACATTCTATGTTTATTTTTAATACACATTACAAGCAGTACATTAGATATAGCATTAGGTATTAGTTAAGTCATATAATGTATTGAAATTTAGGCACGACAGCGTGCTGTTGATTTGAGAAAATAGAGTGTGCGTGAGAAACTGAAAAGGCGTGATCATCGAGAAGAAAAAGAAGAATTGAATGAAGGCAATAAAAGAGGACACGTGAACGTTAAGACAGGAATAATACTAAGTTACGAGACAGTTGCACTTGTGCTGGTTCCGGTAATACTACTAAGACTCACCTAACACCTTACCCTCTTTTTGCGATCGGATCGTCTCAAACGACTTTTAACCCACTGCGACCGCCGACTCGACATTGAAGGACGTTGAGCATATCCGTCTATCGGTGAAAGGCCCAACACTGTGAGCCAGCAGAAAGCCATCGGCACGAGAGTAGTCTCCGTGTCCATCTCAATTTCTTCGGCGAAATGATAACCTTACAGAACTCAAGCATGCATACATAACCACATGCTCTGCTAACTGTGTAGTTTGTACCGTCTGCACAT
This sequence comes from Drosophila mercatorum, assembly GCA_961210405.1. Classification (NCBI taxonomy): domain Eukaryota; kingdom Metazoa; phylum Arthropoda; class Insecta; order Diptera; family Drosophilidae; genus Drosophila; species Drosophila mercatorum. Next base: position 23,270 of record CAUIUS010000098.1, on the reverse strand, counting down.
TGAATTAACGCACTGTGGTCGCAAAGTGCGGAAAAAAACGGCAAAACAACTTACACATATTGCCGCAAATACTTTCCATTGGACGGCGGCTTCACATCCGATATCGCGGCCACCTTCTGGCCCAGATATTTCAGCTTCTTTTTGAAGAAATCGTATTTGTCGATGTTGATCCTCAGGCTAATGTCAGAGTGCTAGCGAGAAGCAATGCTACAATTAAAGTTTGGAAAAATGTAAGCAAATTATATTTCTCAATCGCCATGTGAAAAGCTGATGATAACTTTCAGGCACATTTATTATACCCTGAACCCATTAAAAATGGGAAATCAGGGTATAATGTTTTTGTTGAAATGTATGTAACAGGCAGAAGGAGGCGTGGCAGACCCCATAAAGTATATATATTCTTGATCAGGATGACAAGCCGAGTTGATATAGCCATGTCCGTCTGTCCGTCTGTCCGTATGTATGAACGCGTCGTTCTCAGAACCTATAAGAGCTAGAGACTTGAAATTTTTTATGTAGGTTCCTGTATAGCACGAAAAGATCGAGTTTGTTAAAAAAAATCGATAACTGACTTAATTTTAATGTTATCGATTAAAAACGAAATCGATGCTCAGTTATATAAATCTATATAATTCATCTTTCAAATTTTGCACTTAGTGTTATGTGAGCCTTATACAATTTCGGTTTTTGTTAAATTTTGGATGCCACGCCCCCTTCGCCTCAAATTTGTAAGTCCCGTATTTCAAATACTAGAGACTTTGTGCTTTGGCACACACATACATATGGATGACTTGATCACGCCCAACAAGTTTGATCAAAATCGTTTGTCTAGAAAAAAAGTTATTAAACATTTAATTTCTCATAGCATTGCCCTGCAAACAGCAGCCAAAGAACAGCTGACGCTCCGACTTGCGCTTGTGTGTGCTTGCGCCTGTGTATGTGTGTGTATGTTTTGCTTGTAATGAACGTACAAGTGCATGTGTATATAAAAGAAACGAAGAATGCAGGGTTCAGGGTATACCCTAGTCGAGCGGCCTCGACTAGACTTTTCTTACTTGTTTTTTTCATGTATTTTATACTTTAATACACCCTCATATTTACTTATTTTGCGGCATAACAATCTGTATTTTAAATGAATTTCTTTCGTCTATCCTTACATTTCATGTATGACAGATGTCTCTTAAAAAGAACCAAGGTTATCATCGGCATTTGGTGCACTTACTTTGTTCTTCAATAATTTTAGTTTGTGCTTTTCTCATTGCATTTAGAGCAAATGCATAAAAATAAGTAACATTGTAAAAAAAGCTATAATATTAGCATAAATTGTAAACACAAACCTATTTAATCACAAATAACGGAAATTTTAGCTTAATATGCTTTAAAAACACATGTATCAGCAAAGCCATATCAAGGATAGAGCGATTTAGAATCACTTTCGTAACTCTTCATTATACTATTTCAGGTAGTGATATAGTATATTGGTTTTGTGCAAAGTCCGTCATTCTGTCCGTCCGTCTGTCCGTATGAACGCAAACCATTTTCACGGTATTGAAGCTAAAGACTTGAAATTTGAAATATATACTCGTGTATACCCTCGTCTGATAACGTGTCAAGATTTTCCCGATACACCCACTAGGGGCGAGGCAAATCGGAAAATGCATTTTCCTGTATCTCAGAAACACTACTTCTAGAAGAGCTAGAGAGTTGAGATTTTAACTGAACACTCATGTCGACATCCCAAAATCAAAAAGCTATGGCGGATATATCTACGCTTTTGGGGGCGTGGCAAATCGGGTTAAACTGTATCTTCTACAGTTTTAAAGCTATAACACACAAAATTTGGCACGTGGGTTACTGTTACGCTCCTATAAGGATCGCCCAAAAAGTGTTATGGCCATGCCTACTAGGGGCGTGGCAAATCGGATCTGAAGATATAGTGATTTTGCTAGTTTCGTTATATTTTGTGCACTGTTGATGCTAGAGACTTGAGGCTTGGTATATATAGTCGGGTTAACATTCCACAATCGAAAAGCATGGCGGATATGTCTACGACTTAGGGGGCATGGCAACTAATATCAGCTTATATCTCCCACAGTTTAAGTACTAGAAGCTTCAAAATTGGATGTTAAGTTACTGCGGGCCTCCTCTACCGATTCCTCAAAAATTATTGTTTCGCCCCAAAAGGGGCGTGACATACAGAAAAATACCCTGTAATTTTTGAATTTTTCGAATGTAAGCATCCAAACTTTACAGTTATATTCATGAACGCCCACTCTATGCACATGCCAAAAAATATTTGTCTACGGCCACTGGGGGCGTGGCAAATCAAAACTGAAACATCTGCAGCTTCTGAGCCAATAACGCGCCACATAATGACTTTGTGACCTTTGACCTTGTCTTTTGACTTGTTAAATTATATATATATGTTTGAAAAGAATATTTTATTAATACAAAATAACTAAATAAAGAAAATATAACAAAAATATCAACATGACCGCACCGACACCTCTACTGCCTCTCTCATTTTGAGAGATGCCATCTCTCTCGATTTAGGTGCGTATTTTTGCTAAGGTAAGGGTTCTAAGCTTCGATCCTAATTAAATCTGTCTGGCCACCTCCAATGAAAAGTTTTAATCTGCAGCTAATTTGAGCGGCGACAGTGAAGATTTAAGGTTACTTTTTAAAAAATTTAATGTGATAGAGGCTCCTGTGGGCTGCTGGGACGTGAAATAGTATTTCGCTGTCGGTTGCGTCCGACAGCAACGTTCTTACTTGTTATTATTATTTATGGAAAGAGTATAGAAGGGTGAGGCGTATATGAAGAATATGTTATCGCGACGAACATGCACACACACTTTCAGTACTTACCGTTACAGTAAATAATACAGTAAATAACACTAAATGCAAAATTTGAAGACTCTAGCTATAAAGATGAATTAAATACAATTTTATAACTAAATAAAGACTTCGGCTTTTAATCGATAACATTAAAACAATGATAGTTATCGATTATTTGAAACAAACTCGCTCCAATCGTGCTATACACAAACATCCAGTAAAAATTTGAAGTCTTTAGCTCTTATATCTTCTGAGATCGACGCGTTCAAACATACGGACAGACGGACAGGGCTAAATCGACTCGGCTTCTCTTCCTGATCAAGAATATATATACTTTATGGGATCTGTTACATACATTTTCACAATAACATTATACCCTTTTTCCCCATTTTCAATGGGTTCAGGGTATAAAAAGGATTCAGCTGACTAATTTATTAACGATAAAAGTCAAACTAAAAATAAGTTGACAAACATATAAATTAGTTAAACTAAAAATAAGTAGATAATTTATAAATCGAAAAGTCAGATATTGAACAAAAACGTTTCGAATTAACTGAAGTTAATTTATAAACAAAGTGAACATTAATATAATCAAAATTAAAAGTGAACTCACAAATTTCAACTAAAGTTGAAGTGAAAACTTTTATTGCAAAACAGAGTGACAATTAATGCACTCAAGAAAAAAGTCAATACATAAATTCGACGAGAACAGTAGAATTCAAGTCGACACAATGGAACAAGAAATCAACCAGCTAAGAACAATCGAACTCCAGCAGGAGGCGAACCTTAACCTACTAAGGCAAGAAATACAACAACCACAGCAGCAACAACAACCAGTCCAGTGGCTAACGAACAACGACATCATCAAGCAGTTTCGTCAATTACGACAGCTGGAAGATCAACATGACGTGTTGGCCTTCATAAAGTCTGTAGAATTCATCAGAATTTTATGTGAAGGAAATGAGCTACTCATCCAGTTTGCCACCAACATCGTCGCTGTGGAGACCCGTGTCAAGAGAGCTTTCGGTGGCCGGCGATCAACAGACAGAAAGCTCCGCGGCACAAGCCACGGAATGAGCTTTTCACGTACGAGCTCTGGCAAAACAACACATGAATAAAGTAATAGTTAATTTGTTAATTATTAAATTGTTGTTGTTTCTAATGGCTTGAATATGGGGTTAATACATTGGCGACGGGGCGAAAAGGAGGAAACACAGAAAAGAAGGAAAACGCGACCTAAAAAAAAAGAGAAGTGAGGTTATACACGAAGCAACGCGTGTGCCAGACGCGGCAAGAATTAGAAAAAATATATATACATATGTAAGTGCGTACATAGGCTGAGTCGAGAGAGTGCAAAGGCGACTCTAAGACAAGCAAAAAAAAAAGGAAAGAAGGCAAACAGCTGAGCAAGGCAGAACTAACGCCCGTGCAAGCTGAAAATATCTGGAAAATACCAGAAGTTGTACACAGCATGGCTGTCCAAGCGAAAAGAATCAGAGGCTGAGCACGAATTAAAGTGTAAGCTAAAACAAATCAGCAGGATGGCTGAAATTAAACCATTTCTGTGCGCCAATATAGAAAAATCGTTGTGGCGCAACGAGTGGGAGAAATGGATTCGGTCATTCAATATCTATGTGGACACAGAAGAAATTTCATCGGTAATTAAAAAGCGGAACAAATTACTGCATCTCGGCGGACCACAGCTACAAGAGGTGGTGTACAGTCTTCCAGGCGCGTTAGTGCCATACGATACGACAAAGGAAAATGATGTATTTACTCCACTGGTGGATAAATTAAATGAATATTTTTCACCGCAACGTAACGCCGTATTCGAAAGGCACATGTTTCGCAGCATGGTGCCCCGCCAAGGTGAGTGCTTCGCTGAGTTTTTGCTGCGGCTAAGACAACAAGCCAGTAAATGCTCTTTTGGAGCCACCAAGATCGAAATAGAGGAAATGTGCATCGCTGATAAAATCATTGATGCCTTGGCTAAGACTGCGTTGAAAAAGAAGCTATTAGAAGCGGAGCTCAAGCTGGAGGAGATAATAAATATGTGCACAGTTGAAGAACAAGTGAATCAGCAGTCAGAGGCAATGGTGATTCCGTTGGATGCCGATGTCGTTAAGAAAATTGCCGTCCAAACAAAAAGAAATCACAGGACGAATGATGTGTGTGGCCGGTGTGGAGCAGCAGACCATGATGAACGCAGTATGGCATGCCCGGCAAGAAACTCAAAATGTAATAAATGTTCCCGGTTCGGACATTATGCTCGGATGTGTAAGACCACATAGAAGAGACGTTTTGGAACACCATATGATAATCAACGCAAGCGACCACAAACCTCACAGTACCAGGTGCGCGCCATCGAGGAGGAGGAGACTAAGTGTCACAGCGACAACAGTTGGATGAACTGTTTTAAAATAACTGGTGAACCAGAAGGAGAAGAAACCGTATCATGTCTAGTTGGGGGATCCCAGCTGCAAATGATAATTGACTCCGGATCACGGTACAACCTGATAAGCCGTGGCGATTGGCTGCAACTGAATAGTGTACATGCGACAGTGTTCAATGTTCGTACCAACTGGTCTACCCAGTTTCGAGCCTATGCTTCGGATGACGTGCTGAAGGTGACTAACGTTTTTGAAGCTCCGATAAGAATTCAGGAAAGACCAGAGGTGATTGCTACATTTTTTGTTATTGAAAATGGTAGACAATCATTACTAGGACGGGACACAGCCGTACAACTCAACATCCTAAAATTTGGTTTAGGCGTAAATAGAGTGCATTCGTGCGCACATTTTCCAAAAATGTGAGATTGGCCATAGACCACAATGTGAGACCAGTGCAGCAGCCAATGCGGAGATTTCCGACTGCGTTAGAGCATCAAATTGCAGAAAGGATAAGCAAGGCTGTGCACCAAGACATTATAGAGCCAGTCACCAGTTGTAATTGCGTATAAAGGAAGCGGCGAGATAAGGCTATGTCTGGATATGCGTAGGGCGAATTTGGCCATCTCGAGGGAAAACTACCCACTGCCAACATTCGACATGTTCATGACCAAACTAAGGGAGGCGAGATGTTTTTTCCAGACTGGATTTGAAAAATGCTTATCACCAATTGGAGCTCGATGAGTCACACACAAGGGACTATTTCGTTATAAAAGATTGTTTTTCGGAGTTAACTCGGCTCCAGAAATTTTCCAGAGGCGGCTGGAGGAATTGTTAGCAGGCTGCCCCAATGCTCTGAACTATATTGACGATGTCATCGTCTTTGGCAAAAACGAAGAAGAACACGACAAGGCGCTAACTGTGGTTCTGAAAATCTTCGATACCCACAACGTTTTTTTGAATAAGCAAAAATATGTGTACAAAACAACAAAACTCAAGTTTCTTGGCTATATTCTATCGGACCATGGTATCGAAGCGGATCCGGAGAAAATTAAAGTGATCACAGACTTCCGTGCGCCGAAAACTAAGGAGGAGACAAGGAGTTTCCTGGGCCTCGTAACATACGTGGGGAATTTTATACCCGATCTCGCCAACACAACAGAGCCACTGAGAAGATTAATAAAGGCGAATACCAAATTTGATTGAACCAACAAAGAACAGCAAGCCTTCGATACGTTAAAGAAACAAGTCGCCGAGGTGACAAAGCTGTCATACTTCAATAAAGATCTTCGTACATGTCTTATAGCCGATGCAAGTTCAGTGGCACTGGGAGCTGTTCTGGTGCAGATTGATGATCACAACGACCATCATATCGTATCGTTCGCCAATAAAAGCCTAACTGATGTTGACAAGAGATATTCGCAAACGGAGAAAGAAAGCTTGGCACTGGTATGGGCAGTGGAGAAGTTTTACTACTACCTAGCAGGACTGGAATTCGATCTGATAACGGATCATAAGCCATTGGAATCCATCTTCAAACCAACTTCGAAACCACCGGCACGTATCGAACGTTGATTACTACGCCTACAGTCCTACCAGTTCCGAGTCATCTATAAAGCAGGAAAGGAAAACATCGCAGATTCCGTGTCGTGTCTTTGTCAACTTACAGAAGCAGTAGCTTTCGACTGGCAGGATGAGCAAAATATCTTTCAAATTGTAGCCAAAGGAGTATTAAAGTCTCTAACCATATCGGAAATCATGGAAAAAAGTATGCAGGACGAAGAATTAATTGATGCAATGACCCATCTTAGCACCAACTTATGGGAGGCAAACTCATCCAGTCCATATTATCCGTTCCGATGGGAGTTATCGACAGTTGGAAATGTACTATTACGCGGAACGAAAATAGTTATACCAACAATACTACGATCGCAAGTGCTCGAACCGGCTCACGAGGGTCACCCGGGTGAATCGGCTACGATACGAAGATTACATTCAAAGGTGTGGTGGCCAAGGATCGACCGGGAAGCAGAAGGATTGGTTAAGGCCTGTAGAGACTGCATCTCCGTATCGCTAGCAAGTAAACCAGCGCCTATGGATCGGCATGCGTTTCCAGCAGGCCCTTGGCAATGTGTCGCATCTGACTTACTAGGACCTTTACCGAGCAACGACTATGTACTGGTGTTGATCGACTATTTTTCCAGATACATGGAATTGAAGTTTATAAAAACCATTTCGTCGAAAATGCTGATAGAGCAAATGGATGAGATATTTTCGCGTTTGGGAATACCACGAACGCTGAGAACCGATAATGGTCGGCAATTCGTAAGTCTCGAACTTCAAGATTTTTGTCGGACCAACGGTATTACCCAAATAACGACACCACCAATTTTGGCCACAGGCGAAAGGCGAAGTTGAAAATATGAACAAGTCTTCGGTGAAACGTCTTAAAATTGCGTGGTCGAAAGGGAAAGATTATAAACGAGAGATCCAAAACTTTGTCATGATGTACAACGTAACACCACATGGAACCACAGGAGCAGATCCTTCGGAATTGATGTTTAACCGGATCATTAGAGACAAGATACGGGATGTTCGAGACGTTGTGGGTGATGTCGGTGAATCCTCTTAAAGAGACTTGGATTGCTGGAACAAACAGAAAGGAAAAGAAAAAGCAGACAGGGGAAGAGGCGCCAAAGCATCGGATATCCAACCCTTAGACAAAATTGTGCTGAAGAATGTATTGTGCCCACATAAGCTGACACCCACGTTTGATACAACCGAGTACGTGGTAGTCAACAGAAAAGGGAATATAGTCCAAGTGCAAGGAGGAGGGAAAACGCTAACCAGAGAAGGTACCCATGAAGCTGCAACGGCAACCGATAGTGTTCAGGGCACGAGCACATTCAGACAAACGTCTCAAGCACCGGAAGGTGAAGCCTGCGCTCAGGACGAGGGCACAAGCCACGGAATGAGCTTTTCACGTACGAGCTTTGGCATCGTTTCTTCATCTCACTTCACTTTGGTTCTTGGCGACAAGCGCAGCATATAAAAACGTACAAAACAACACATGAATAAAGTAATAGTTAATTTGTTATTTATTAAATTGTTGTTGTTTCTAATGTCTGGAATACGGGGTTAATACAGTCGCCAACGAGGAGCAGCAGCATACATCGTTAGGCAGTTGGGAACGGACCCGAGCTAGGAGTAGTAAAAAACAAACAAAAATTTATCGAACATATTAATAAATAAAATAGATACGCTGTTTAGGATCCATGTCGAACAAGGCATATCCATGAATGCTCTAGAAACTCAGTAAGCATATATTAAAGCTCTAGAACACCTAGTAACACTCAGAATAAACAAAAAAATATTAACAATAACACTTATAATAACAAGGACAACAGCTCTAAACAAACAGGAAATTCCCATATGAGTGTAGCCACACAGAGAAACGACTCCACGTTTATGGAGATCAAAACTCTAGAGGAAAACCAGTCAGAGCAAGAAGAAAAGATACCTTTTCTGAGTAGGATCAGAGAAGACAAAATAAACTTAATGGAGATCGAATCGACATATGAAAACGGCAACGGGTCCATAATTGTCCAAACAGTACACTCTCATGAGAATGATCTTGGCTTTGATATACCCATTCTAGATACAATAGAACACATACAGCAATTATTATCAATAAAAAGGAAAACTCGAAAATTCGTTTTTGACAACGGATTTAATAATTTAAACGTTAGAGAATTTTTAGAGAAAGAAGGTATAGAATATCACTCAACAAAGTCAAACAGTCACACTGATAACAGCGACGTTAAAAGACTAAATAACACAATAACAGATGAAATCCGTACATTGAACCATACCTTTTGATATACAGAATAATAAAGTAGATCACCAAGAGTTATACAACAAAATGTTAACGCTAAAAACCAAAAGAACCACAAAACTTAATTAAAGAAACATACATAGAAAACAGACCAGAGGGATTCATAAAAAATTGAAAAAACTTAAGACACAATCAAGAACCAAAATTCAAAAAAAAAATTTTTTTTAAACATACAAAAAACAAACTTTAAAAGACCCACAAGGTTTTCAAGTAATAACAACCACCCTAAACCTCATAACCACAATAACAAACCAGAAAGAAAATAGCAATAGCTTGTATTCCTCTTTTTCAGAACATATTTTCCAAAAGATTCATTGAAAAAAAGTTAAAGCCCTGTGAAAGCTGATTTGTGCAGAGTGCCAATACTCTTTTGATTCACTGTACCTATAAAGCGTGTAAAAAAGGGATCCAGGAGAATCCCTCATCATAAAGCGGAGGAGTTATACAACCAACGTTTGTTGTGAAACGAATCCAAACTTGAAAAGAACCGCTTGCTAAAGCATAGGTGGCAATGTTGTTCATTCATTTATTCGATAAGCCTTCACTGCATACTTACATCGATATACAAACTGCCAATTTTAAACGTAGAGTCTAAGAAATTCAGTTGTAATAAATTCAGTCTTAAGATTTTTGTCAGTGGTGTTGGAAACATAATTCTTGCGATGCCAAAATTTGGTCGCAGGAAAACTTAAGACTGGGCTATGTTGGAAGCTGGTCAGTGTAAGGAGATCGCAGTGGAATGAAATAATATGATTGTACGTTGTAGAGGAATATATTTTATTTATTTATTTATTAAATATAATTGACAAAAAATAGTGTCAACTTAAATATTTATTTATTCAATATAATTGACAAAAAATAGTGTCAACTTAAATACAAACTAAACCAATTTGTTTATAGCCTAAAACGAACAGATCAATATTTCAAAATATCACCAACCCGTTGGGGGTATTTTATTTCCAGGCCGGCCGGCTATGCCCCAATTCACAGACCTATATGGTCAGTGATTATTGAACTAAAGAAATTGATAATAGAAGCATTAAAGAAAAATTAAAAACCAAATTAAAAGAAGCTTTACTGTAATTATATATAAACAATAATAGATGTAAACAAGTAAGAAAACTTTAGTCGAGACCGCTCGACTAAGGTATACCCTTAACCCTGCGAAGAACCGCTATTCCGTGCATTCTCCGTTTCTTTTATATGCATATGTATATGTATGTTCATTACAAGGGAAACATACACACACATATACCCAGGCGAACGCACACACAAGCGAAAGTCGTTGCGTCAGTTGTTATTGGGCTGCTATTTGTGTGCCAATGTTATGGGAAATTAAATGTTTAATAGCTTTTTTTCTATTTTGATAAAACTTGTTAGGCGTGATCATGTCATTCATTTGTATGTATGTGCCAAAGCACAAGTCTTTAGTATTTGAAATAGGTGACTTACAAATTTTAGGCGAAGGGGGCGTGGCATCCAAAATTTAACCGAAATTGCGTAAGGCCCAAATAACACTAAATGCAAAGACTCTAGCTAGAAAGATAAATTAGATAGAATTTTATAGCTGAATTTATATTTTCGTTTTTAATCGATAACAATATCGAATTTCTGAAACAAACTCGATATGCGCGCCCTATACAGGGACCTACGAAAAAATTTGAAGTCTCTAGCTATTGTAAGTTCTGAGATCGACGCGTTCATACATACGGACAGACAGACAGACGGACAGGGCTAAATCGACTCGGCTTCTCTCCCTGATCAAGAATACATATACTTTATGGGGTCTGCCACGCCTGCTTCTGTTTGTTACATACATTTTCACAAACACATTTTAACTTTTTTTCCGTTTTCAATGGGTTCAGGGTATAAAAACAATCCCAATCGAAAAGTACTCCGATATCTTTGACAGAAAAAATACGTTGCAAAGAATCGCTATTAATATATAATTATAATTAATTTAATAATTAGCAATGTACGGAGTTGTACGACAGAAGGACATTGTCATACATTGAGAACAGTTTAAACACAACCTATTGGCTCAACACAATTCTTTGGGTTCTACTCTTTATATATTTATATATAAATAAGAGTTTAGGAGATAAGCCTATGAGGTCAAGCTTATGAAGTAGTACTTCATGGGGAACTGAATCAAATGCTTTGCTGAAATCTGTATATATAACATCAGTTTGCATTTTATTTAAAAAAGTACCGTTTACTAGGGAAGTAAATTCTATCAGATTAGTCAAGGCTGACCGATTTAAAGTAAAGACGTGTTGGGAAGGCAAACTAATTGATTTACAAAAATGTTGTAAAGTTAATGGTTTTATTTTTTCAAATAACTTCGGAATAGCCGATAGTTTCGCAATACCCCTGTAATTAGTAATGAAAGACCCTTTCCAAGTAGACGGGAATACAGAGGTTTCCAGAGATAGGTTAAAAAGCTTTAGTAAAGGAACCAAAGGGAATCACAGAATTATTTTATGACACAACTAGGAATATTATCAACTCTGGGAGAGAAAGATAATTTCATGGCCCGAATGGCTGAAATCAGGGAATCAAGTTAATATTAGAAGCTTATTAACGCTTTGTAGCAGAGATATAATAAGGATAAGAAGTTTTATAGGAATCATGATCATTGCAAGAACTGATAGACTCAAGAAAAAAATGTGGAAGGTAAACTAGAAGACTTATGTTACATTTTCACATTCACAAAGAATTGCAATATATTAGGGTCACGCGCAAATTCTCATAGCAACGAGAATTTAAAATGTTTAAATATTTCGTAACCAGACATTTTCAAAATTTTAAAACATTTAGCCTTAATGTTTCTTAAATTGGAAAGCGTCTGAGTAAACTATGGAGGATTATTAGTTTACTCAGGATTATTAGAAAAAGGCACAGGGAGACACATAGGAACACACGCATTATTAAGAGAGTTTATGGTGTTAAAGAAAATAGTTGTTGTACACTTAACATCAACGGAATCGTATAACGTAGACCAATCTGTTGCACTAAAAAGTGAGTTGATCAAACCAAAAAAGCACTTTTTGTAACAACGACGTTTTGAAGGAGTAGGTTCACAAATTAGAGGAGTACTTAGGGAGAGTGATACCTCCAATGTAGGATTATGAATATCCTCAGTTAAACAAAAAGGGGATGGGGATGATCTAGAAACATTAATAAAAAACTATAAATTTCTTTAATGCAAGTTAAATGTTAAACATAAACTTGAACATCAGAAGAGGGGGGAAATATATGATAATGTAATAAAAAGGGATCAGAATTTAAGAGTTAGTTTAACATCAACTATCACGACCTCATGAGATGCAGAAAAAATAAATGGTTCGGAGAGGATATTCGAATTAACACCTAATAAGACACCTCAATCTCTACGAGTCAGTCGATCATGTCTGTAAATAGTGAAATCATTCGAGAGAATCTCACTAATGTAAACATTCGAGCTTAACCACGTTTCAGTCAAGATGATATCAAAACGAACACTGAAACTACTCAAAAAAAAGTCTTCTGAGTTTAGAATTCAGACCACGAACGTTTTGATATATTAAGAAGATCTGTGAAGAAGGTTGTACTGTTATTAGTTTTTTGGCCCAATATTGGAGAAAGACTTTACCGAGGAAGGGTTTGGCAAAAAAGCGCGCTTCTTCTAAGATAATTTGATTCTTGAAGCAATTTACCGGGTTGTCAGTCGTGTCGAACGTGTCGATCATTGACAATGTGTGTGGATTGTTGCAGCGACGATTGAGGTTTGCTTTGTAAGTCTTTTACTGGTTTGTACAATACTGTAGCATTATGCTCGACTTAAAAGGCTTCCCACCTTTTGATTTTGGCATTTGTCTCTTGGAAACTGCAAAAGTTAGTGGCTGATGTTCAGTGAAGATTTTTATTTCTTTGGCATCATTTAGGTAGTTACGTAGTTTTCCTAATGCCCATATAATGGCTAACAACTTTCTCTCGTTTGTCGCGTAGTGTGACTTGCTAGTTTTGAGAGTTCTTAAAATCATTGTTATTGGTCTGCCCCTTGGGATAGGACAGCTCCAATGCCATTTATTAATCCGTTATGAGGTCAAATGGCTGATGAAAATAAAGATACATAAGATGAAAAAAAAGATACATAAGGGTGACATCTTCAGATGCCAGAATATTACGAAACCGTTCGAATGAGTTTCGTTGGGTTTAATTAAACTTTACTGACTTTGCCATTTTCTCCCTTAAGTATGCTTGTTAGGGGGGCTGCTATATATACAAAGTTTTTTATGAAGACCCTTTAGTAGCTGGCTAATCCGAGGAAGGACTTGAGGCTGTAGAATTTTTTTGATTCAACATACTAAACCCATTGAAAATGGGCAATCAGAGTATAATGGTTTTGTTGAAATGTATGTAACAGGCAGCCAGGTGGCGTATATATTCTTGATCGAGGAGACAAGCTGAGTCGATTTAGGTCTGTCCGTATGTCCGTCCGTCCGTCCTTCCGTATGTTTGAACGCGTCGATCTCATAACCTATCAGAAAGAGAGACTTGAATTTTTTTTTGTAGGTTCCTGTATCGGTTAAAAACGAAATGGATGCTCAGTTATATAATTCTATATAATTCACCATTATATTCAAATATTGCGTTGAATGTTATGTGAGCATTATACAATTTCGGAGTTTGTAAAATTTTGGTTGCCACACCCCCTTCGCCCCCCGCTATTTGTAAATCACGTATTTCAAGAACTACAGACTTGTGCTTTGGCACACACATATGAATGACATGATCACTCTCAACAAGTTTGATCAAAATCGTTTGTCTAGAAAAAAAGTTATTAAACATTCAATTTCCCATAATATTGACGTACAAATAGCAGCCCAAGCACAGCTGACCCAGCGACTTACGATTGTAAGTGCGTGCACCTGTGTATATATATATATATATATATATATATATATATATATATATATATATATATATATATATATATATATATATATATATATATATATATATATATATATATATATATATATATATATAATATTGTATTGGCAGATATGCCAATAATAAGAAATTTATCCACCGTCATTATTGGGTACTTCGATGGATAAGAAATGCTGAAAGCAAGGATTTGTCTAGTTATTCTTGAAGGAACTGAGAAATTAAGTTTCATTAACAAGAAGGACGAATCAATATTACCTACAATCAAATTATGTAGAAAAGCAATCCCAAGGATTGTTCTACGATTTATTAATGAAGGAAGATCAATAAGAAGGAGACGACTATGATAAGACGGTAGACGGAGATAAGGGTCCCAGTTTAGATTTCTTAGAGCAAAGAGAAGAAACTGTTTTTGGACCGATTCAATACGATCCTGGTACACTTTATGTTGTGGAGACCATATAATTGAACAGTATTCTAAAATAGGTCGTACCAATGAAACATAAAGGAGTTTAGTTACAAAAGGATCATTGAACTCTTTCGCCCAACGTTTAATGAAGCCAAGAACATTTTTGGCTTCATTAATAATGGTTGAGATATGAGTATTGAAGCGAAGTTTTGAATCGAAAAGTACACCAAGATCTTTCACAGAAAAAATGCGTTGCAGAGAATCGCTATTAATTGAATAATTAGCAACGAATGGAGTAGTACGACAGAAGAACATTGTCATACATTTAGAACAATTTAAACGCAACATATTGGCCAAGCACCAAAGTTGGAAGGAATTAAGATCATCTTGTAAGCATTAATGATTGATTGTGTTAGAATAAGGAAGGCAAAGTTTTACGTCATCAGCTTACATGAAGATCTTTGAATAATAAATACAAGGTCGTTGATAAATAATGTAAAAAGGAATGGCCCTAGATGACTACCCTGAGGTACACCTGAAAGAACGAAGATCTGTTTCGAAAAAGATGTTTTCAACACAACTCTTTGAGTTCTACCCTTTAAATAGGATGATAACCAGGATAAGAGTTAAGGAGAAAACCCTATGAGATTTAGCTTATGAAGTAATACTTCATGGTGAACTGAATCAAATGCTTTGCTGAAATCTGTATATAACGTCAGTTTGCATTTTTTTTTTTAATTTTGTTTACTAGTGAAGTAAATTCTAGCAGATTAGTCGAGGTTGATCGATTAAGAACAAAGCCATGTTGGAATGACGAAATAATTGATTTTCAAAAATGTTGTAAGGGTGAGGTTATTATTTTTATACCCTGAACCCATTGTAAATGGGAATTCAGGGTATAATGTTTTTGTTTAAATGTATGTAACAGGCAGAAGGAGGCGTGGCAGACCCCATAAAGTATATATATTCTTGATCAGGGTGACAAGCCGAGTCGATTTAGCCCTGTCCGTTTGTCCGTCCGTCTGTCCGTCTGTCTGTCCGTATGTATGAACGCGTCGTTCTCAGAACCTATAAGAGCTAGAGACTTGAAATTTTTTATGTAGGTCCGTGAATAGCACGAAAAGATCGAGTTTGTTAAAAAAATGTCGATAACTATTTTAGTTTTAATGTTATCGATTAAAAACATTATCGAATGTTAGTTATAAAATTATATCTCTTACGTCTTTATTGCTAGAGTCCCCAATTTTTTTTGTAAGTTTTTTATTTATTTGATCTAGTTTTGGTTTTTGTTAAATTTTGGATACCGGCTCCAAATTTCCCCAAATATTTAAATTGAGGTTAGTTGCATTCAAAGCCAGTAAATGAATGGGTTGACATTTTTAAAAATTGGAAAAAATGTAATAAAATATGATGAACATAAGCTGAAAGTTTCATTCAAATCCATTAATTCGCGCAGAAGTTATTAAACAAAACATTGGGCCCTTTGGCCAAACACGTGACCAGCAACGCAAAACAAATTGTTTTCCTATACATGTGCACACATACACACATACACATTGAGCTGCGTGCATCTAGCGAATTCTAAAACCGGCAAGTTTTAGTGTACATGTTTCCAATAGATGGCGCTATGATTTGCTAATTATCAACTGTTCAATAAATCAAAACATGGATGGCGCTTTCTATCGAACCATAGATGGCGCTATTGGCTAAACAATTGAAAATGAATTGAATTTAGTTTTCTGTGCGTTTATACAAAATGCTAATTATGCAGTATTTAAAAAAAACGCAGATAGCGCGGGGTTTAGGGTATCTCCTAGTCGGGACCCCCGACTAGAGTTATCTTACTTGTTTCAAATAACTTCGGAATAGCCGATAGTTTGGCAATACCCCTGTAATTAGAAATGTCAGACCTCCCACCTTTTTTATATAGAGGGAT
The DNA here is from genome assembly GCA_961210405.1 of Drosophila mercatorum. Taxonomy (NCBI): domain Eukaryota; kingdom Metazoa; phylum Arthropoda; class Insecta; order Diptera; family Drosophilidae; genus Drosophila; species Drosophila mercatorum. The sequence goes on along the minus strand of CAUIUS010000098.1, from coordinate 6,870 downwards.
AATGAACGACTCTTTCCAAATAGACGGGAACACAGAGGTTTCCAGAGGTAAGTTAAAACGCTTAAGTAATAGTAACTGAAGGGATTCACAACATTCCTTTATAACACAACTAAGAATATTATCAGCTCCAGGCGAGTAGGAAGATTTCATTGACCGAATGTTTGAAATCAGAGAATCAAGGGAAATATTGGAAGCGTTAATAATATTTATAGAAGAGATCTGATAAGGGTAAGAAGTTTTATAGGGGTCAACAGATGAGTAGGTTGATTGGAAGAAATCAGCAAACAGATCAGAGGAATCATGATATTTGCAAGAATTGATGGACTCGAAAAAAATGTGGAAGATAACCTATAAGACTTACGTTTCAAGTTCACAAAGGAATAAAATTTGTTAGGGTCACGAGCAAACTGCCTTTTGCAACGCAAAAGGTAATTCTCATAGCAAAGGGAATTTAATATGTTAAAATTCGACTTGGCTATGGAATATTTACACCAGTTTAGACCATTTTAAAACATTTAGATTTAATGTTTCTTAAATTAGAAAGCGCCTGAGTAAACCATGGAGGTTTATTAGAAAAAGGCACAGGGAGACACATAGGAACACACTCATCAACAAGAGAGTTTAAAATGCTATAGAAAATAGTTGTTGCACAATTATCATCAACGGAATCATATAACATAGTCCAATCTGTTGCACTAATAAGTTGGTTAAGCAAAGCAAAATTACACTTATTATAACAACGTTGTTTTAATGGAGTAGATTCACAAATTGGAGGAGTACTTAGGGACAGAGATACCTCCAATGTAGGATGGTAAATATCGTCAGGTAAACAAAATGGGGGTGATCCAGAAACATTAATGCATAAGTCATCATTAATAAAAACCAGATCAAGCCACCGATTCTGATGATTTGCGATTGAATTCATCTGAGACATAGAAATAGAAAGTAATTCATCAAAGAACAAGTATGAAAACTCTAGTCGAGACCGCTCGACTAGGGTATACCCTGAACCCTGCGAAGAACCGCTATTCCAAGCATTCTTCATTTCTTTTATATACACAAGCATATGTACGTTCATTACAAGCAAAACATACACACATACACAGGCGCAAGCACACACAAGCGCAAGTCGGTGCGTCAGCTGTTGTTTGGCTGCTATTTACATGCCAATGTTATGGGAAATTAAATGTTTAATAACTTTGTTGCTAGACGAACGATTTTGATCAAACTTGTTGGACATGATCATGTCATCCATATGTAATTATGTGCCAAAGAACAAGTCTCTAGTATTTGATATACGGGAGTTACAAATTTGAGGCGAAGGGGGCGTGGCACCCAAAATTTAACTTAAATCGAAATTGCGTAAGGCTTACATAACACTAACTGCAAAATTTGAAAACTCTAGCTAAAAAGATGAATTAGATAGAATTTTATAGCTGAATTTAGATTTTCGTTTTTAATCGATAACACTAAAGCGATAACAGTTATCGAATTTCTGAAACAAACTCGATATGCGCGCCTTATATAGGGACCTACAAAAAAAATTGAAGTCTCTAGCTATTGTAAGTTCTGAGATCGAGGCGTTCATACATACGGACAGACAGACAGACGGACAGGGCTAAATCGACTCGGCTTGTCATCCTGATCAAGAATATATATACTTTATGGGGTCTGCCACGCCTCCTTCTGCCTGTTACATACATACGCCTTTCAACAAAAACATTATACCCTGAATTCCCATTTTCAATGGGTTCAGGGTATAAAAAATATTGAATATGTACTCATGAATACACACGGCATCAGAAACACAATATGTTTATTTACGTGGCAACCGCAACAATCTATACTTCTTAGAGAAACAAACTTAAAAATTCAATTATTGACTTACTGTTTATATTCCCCTAATAAATATTATTTTTTTATTTTAGGATGTAAATGAAATTAATTTATGCAGTGGAACGTCACCAATTGTGATTAATAATGTTGCACGAGCGCTTTATAGATCGCATTCTCCAAACTCCGGTAATCTTCCTATTGTTAACTCCAGTTTGTCTTTAATTAAAAAAAGAACTAATGAAAAAAATACATTTTCTGTCACGGGGGGTAAGTGAATGAACGAAAAAATACTATGTTAATTTATTAAGTTATTAGTTATTATTCATTATTAACATCTGAATAAAAAATGTATTTTGTATTGAAATAATTTGATTTATATATACCTCCTGCGTAGAACCAATATTCCGAACATTCTACTCTTATTTTATATACAGTTTGTCAAGAAACACTTTACGCACTGCAAAAAAATACCTTTTTTGATTTTAGATGCAAAAATAAAAGCTTTAGGTTAAATTTTCTGAAATTATCTTAATGTTAAGTTGTTTAATGATCAATTCTAAGTTGAATTGTCAAAAACTAGAGACTTGTGCTTTGCCACATATGTACATACATATGGATGACAGGATCACGCCCAACAAGTTTAATCAAAATCGTTCGTCTAGCAACAAAGTTATTAAACATTTAATTTCCCATAACATTGGCATACAAATATCAGCCAAAGAACAGCTGACGCTCCGACTTGCGCTTGTGTGCTTGTAATGAACAATTATATACATACATGTGTATATAAAAGAAACAAAGATTGCTTAGAATAGCGGTTCTTCGCAGGGTTCATGGTATTCCCTAGTAGAGCGGTCTCCACTAGAGTTTTCTTACTTGTTTTTTAGGTGATTTTAATATGCCTTACACTTCTTGAATCTCCAATCCTAGTTCAAGCTCCCTTATTCCTCCACTTGATCATTTTTTCTTTGATGAATTATTTTCGATTCTATGTCTCAGACTCAATCTCAAATCGTCTGAAACGGTTGCTTGATCTGGTTTTTATTAATGATAACTCATGCATTAATGTTTCTAGATCATCCCTTTTTTGTGTGCCTGAGGATATTCATCATCCATTCAGTGGAGGTATCACTCTCCCTAAGTACTCTTCCAATTTGTGTACCTTCTCCATCAAAACGTCGTTGTTACAAAAGTGCAACAGATTGATCTCCGTTATATGATTCCGTTGATGTTAATTGTGCAACAACTATTTTCTATAACATTTCAATTTCTATAACATTTCAATAAGAGTATTGATGAGTGACATATCCCTGTGCCTTTTTCTAATAAATCTCCATGGTTTACTCAGACGCTTTCCAATTTAAGAAACATTAGGTCTAAATATTAAAAAAAAAAATAAAAAGTCTGGCTCTACTATTAACTGGTCTAACAATTCCTTAGCCAAGTCGAATTTTAACATTTAAAATTCTCGTTGCTATGATAATTTGCTCGGGACCCTAAGAAATTTTATTCAATTGTGAACACGAAACGTAAGTTTTCTAGTTTACCTTCCACATTTTTCCTTGAGTCTATCAATACTTGCAATGATCATGATTCTACTGATTTTTTTTGCCGATTTTTTCCAATCAACTTATTCATCTGTCGATCCCCATAAAGCTCAATACCCTTATTATATCTCTTCTACAAATATTATTAACTCTTCTAATATATAACTTGATTCTCTGATTTAAGCTATTCGGTCTTTGAACTCATCTTACTCTATTCTTGATCAGGGAGACAAGCCGAGTCGTTTGAGCCATGTCTGTCTGTCTGACCGTCTGTCCGTCCGCCCGTCTGTCTGTCCGTATGTATCAACGCGTCGATCTCAGAACCTACAATAGCTAGATACTTCAAATATTGTTTATAGGTCCCTATATAGGGCGCGCATATCGAGTTTGTTTCAGAAATTCGATAACTTTTATCGTTTTATTGTTATCGATTAAAAACGAAAATCTAAATTCAGCTATAAAATTCTATCTAATTCATCTTTTTAGCTAGAGTTTTCAAATTTTGCATTTAGTGTTATGTAAGCCTTACGCAATTTCGATTTAAGTTAAATTTTGGGTGCCACTCCCCCTTCGCCTCAAATTTGTAACTCCCGTTTATCAAATACTAGAGACTTGTTTTTTGGCACACAATTACATATGGATGACATGATCATGCCCAATCGTTCGTCTAGAAAAAAAGTTATTCAACATTTAATTTCCCATAACATTGGCATGCAAAAGCAGCCAAACAACAGCTGACGCACCGACTTGCGCTTGTGTGTGCTTGCGCCTGTGTATGTGTGTGTGTATGTTTTGGTTGTAATTAACGTCCATATGCATGTGTATATAAAAGAAACAAAGAATGCTTGGAATAGCGGTTCTTCGCAGGGTGCAGGGTATACCCTAGTCGAGCAGTCTCGACTAGAGTTTTCATACTTGTTTTTATACCCTGAACCCATTAAAAATGGGAAATCAGGGTATAATGTTTTTGTTGAAATGTATGTAACAGGCAGAAGGAGGCGTGGCAGACCCCATAAAGTATATATATTCTTGATCAGGATGACAAGCCGAGTTGATATAGCCATGTCCGTCTGTCCGTATGTATGAACGCGTCGTTCTCAGAACCTATAAGAGCTAGAGACTTGAAATTTTTTATGTAGGTTCCTGTATGGCACGAAAAGATCGAGTTTGTTAAAAAAATTGATGACTGTCTTAATTTTAATGTTATCGATTAAAAACGAAATCGATGCTCAGTTATATAAATCTATATAATTCATCTTTATAGCTAGAGTCTTCAAATTTTGCACTTAGTGTTATGTGAGCCTTATACAATTTCGGTTTTTGTTAAATTTTGGATGCCACGCCCCCTTCGCCTCAAATTTGTAAGTGCCGTATTTCAAATACTAAAGACTTGTGATTTGGCACACACATACATATGGATGACATGATCACGCCCAACAAGTTTGATCAAAATCGTTCGTCTAGAAAAAAAGTTATTAAACATTTAATTTCCCATAGCATTGCCATGCAAACAGCAGCCAAAGAACAGCTGACGCTCCGACTTGCGCTTGTGTGTGCTTGCGCCTGTGTATGTGTGTGTATGTTTTGCTTGTAATGAACGTACAAGTGCATGTGTATATAAAAGAAACGAAGAATGCAGGGTTCAGGGTATACCCTAGTCGAGCGGCCTCGACTAGAGTTTTCTTACTTGTTCATAATTTGTTTGTTGGTAATATTGATTCGTCCTTCCTGTTGATGCAACTAAATTTCTCTGTCCCTTCTAGAACAACTAGACACTTTCGTCCGTTGCATTTCCCAGTGTGGATTATTCGTTGCCCAGAGCATTTCACGTGTTATGCGCGAACAACAATAAGATATACATACATATAACGTTTTTTGTCTAAACTCTTTCTTCCACTAATAAAATCTTCGCCCTTATTATACCCAGAACACATTGAAAATGGGAATTCAGGGTATAATGTTTTTGTTAAAATGTATATGTATGTAACAGGCAGAAGGAGGCGTGGCAGACCCCATAATGTATATATATTCTTGATCAGGGTGACAAGCCGAGTTGATATAGCCATATCCGTCTGTCCGTCCGTCTGTCCATCTGTCCGTATGTATGAACGTGTCGTTCTCAGAATCTATAAGAGCTAGAGACTTTAAATTTTTTATGTAGGTCAGTGAATAGTACGAAAAGATCGAGTTTGTAAAAAAAAGTCGATAACTAATTTAATTTTAATGTTATCGATTAAAAACGTTATCGAACGTTAGTTATAAAATTATATCTCCCACGTCTTTATAGCTAGAGTCCCCAAATTTTTTTGTAAGTTTTATATTTATTTTATGTAATTTTGATTTTTGTTGAATTTTGGATACCGGCTCCAAATTTCCCCAAATATTTAAATTGAGGTTAGTTGCACTCAAAGCCAGTAAATGAATGTGTTTACATTTTTTAAAAATGGTAAAAATTTAGTAAAATATGTTGATCATAAGCTGAAAATTTCATTCAAATTTATTAATTCGCGCAGAAGTTATTGAACAAAACATTTGGCCAATCGGCCAAACACGTGACCAGCAACGCAAAACAAATAGTATTCTATACAAATAGTATTCCTATACATGTGCACACATACACACATCAAAATTGAGCTGCGTGCATCTAGAAAATTCTGAGACCCACAAGATTTAGTGTACATATTTCCAATAGATGGCGGTATGATTTTTCTAATTATCAGCTGTTCAATAAATCGAAACACGTTATTTTAGGCTATAATCAAATGTGTTTAGCTTATCTTTGAGTTGACTTTAGTTATGCCAATTATCTTTTTTTAAATAAATAAATGAATAAATAAAATATCTTATACCAAGCGAGCACAAAGCTTTGATTCATTCTGCTGACATAATAATTTATTGCCTCCTTTCATTGAGGATTATCTGAAGGTGCAGAATCACTAAATATAGATGTAACAAGTAAGAAAACTGTAGTCGAGACGAAGAACCGCAATTCCGAACATATTGTTTTATATACGTATGTGTGTCGGGACACTATTATTTTCTTGATTCATTTCGTTAGCGCAGCGAGTTTCGGTCGCACTCGAGTTCTAACATCAACTAACTCGAGACGCACTATTTTTGTGCGCATTTTCCACCGAACCACACACGGCGACAGCGACACGCTGTCGCCCCGTTAAAACGGTACTTTTCGAAACTACAAAACACAGTCGACCAATCGCGACACATCTAACGGCTAATGCAATATTACCATTATGATGAAATACTTTTCTGGTGAAATACCCAGAAACGTACAGACAAACACATACACACACACAGTGCACAGTAACACGCGCATACAGTGTGTGCATACAGTATGGTCCGACACGGCCATCCATATATATGTAAATTTTAAATTTTTTATGTAACAAAAGGCTTCAAGCTTAATTCATCGTCTCTCTTAGACGGGTAAACATCGTCTCTTTTAGACAGATCATCGTCTCTTCAAGAC
>CAUIUS010000096.1:0-115085 GCA_961210405.1 Drosophila mercatorum | reverse complement strand
TTTGGCGTTTTTACGGCGCCTTCTGGGACCCTTAAGTAGCTTTTAGATACCATCTCTCCAGCAAGGCAAGGCTTTTCCCGTTGTGTCGAAGAACGGGGATCGATTCGTCTGGATGGATACACTCACCGCTCTCCAATGTTCAGCTTCAGCGCGGCTGCGGCTGCGGCGATTGTCGGCGGCTCCTCTGGCCAGTGGGCTCGCTCATCCCAAGAGCAGTTCCATGGAGTCGTCAGAATTATAGTTGGCTGCCATCATATAGTTGTTGTCTGCTTTTATGCGTCACAAAAATCCAGTCACCAGTATATGTTCGCCAGTATATATATAAAATATATATATTTATTCACTTTTTGTTTAAAAATTGTTTTTTTTTTTTTATTTATTGGCTTCACTTTGAATTTTTATTTTATATTTTATATGTTTCCCATTTAGAATTAATAAGAAAATTTATTTGCTTTTTATTCACTTTAATTTTATTTCAATAGAGTCTGTCTCGGTGTACAATGCGGTGTTGCGATTGAAATGTGTTGAGGAGCGGCGCAGCGCACCCCCGCCCGAGCGCTGGGCTATAGATTATGTTAAATCCGACCGATTTCTAGGGTTTGAGCAACTTCTCTCGGTTTTGTTGTCGCGTAACGTATTGTGTTGTTGGCGCCTTCGTTACTTGTGCCGGTCTGGCATCTCAGGCTTGGTGGTCGATATTTTATCGATAAGCCATCTCAGGACTCCAGATATTGTTGTTGCTAATTTAGCTTGTGGCGACATTATAGCCATGGACTTTGAATCTGTTATTGCTGCTGCTGCGTCCAGCTTGCGACGAATGTGATCTGCGCGAATCCAGGCTGTGTCTAGTTTTTGGCGGCCTTTTAGACTGCTGTTGTTGTTGTTGTTGTTGTTGTTGTTGTTGGGACATTGATTGTCAGTTGTTCGTCTGTTATGGTCTCAATGTCTATGTAGTGGCTCTACTTCCACTGATAATGTTGTGAAGTGAGACATTTGTGTTTAGATTTTATTATTTGTTGCTGCTCTAGTGTGTATTGTGCTTGTGCTTGTGTTTTTGGCTTGCGGGTATTTGAATTTGCGCTTGCGCACATATTTGTATTTGCTTGTAAAAGTTGTATTTGTGTGAGCTTTTGCAGTATCAGTCAAGTCAGTCGAATTTATGTGTGTGTGTGTGTGTGTGTGTGTGTGTGTGTGTGTGTGTGTGTGTGTTGTGGTGTGTGTGTTTTATGTGTTGTTTGTTCTGCCTTTTTTTTCACTGGCTGGGGCGCGCGCTCTTCGGCTTCATTCGTAGCAGGTAAGTATTGTTCGTTTTAAATTTTTTGGTTTGTGTGTATTTGTGTCTGTGATTGGGGAAGTGCGCGTCTTTTAATCTAGCTGAGCGAGCATGTTGGTGTTGGTGTGAGTGTTAGTGACTGTGGGGGTGAAACTTTCGAGTTTCGTTCTCTCGCCCTGCACTGCTTTGTTGGCGTGTGAAAGGTAAGCAGTGGACTTTCGCTCGCACTGCTTGTATTGGTGTTGTTTTTAGGCTTTCTTGATTCTTTGGCGGCGGCAGCAACTGACGCCACTTTTGGCGCGTTTTTTGTCGCCGTTTTTTCTGGCGCCGTTTTCGGCGCCTTCTGGGGCCCCCAATTAGCCTATCCAAGGAGAATATCTCTCCAACAATGCCATGCTGGCTTCATCGGCCGTTTTCGTTAAAGAACGATGAGTTGGGCGCATCTGAATCTGTCAGGGACAGTACAGACACGATACACTCACCGTTTTCTAGTGTTCAATTTCTGCCGCTGCTGCGGCTGATTGTCGGCGGCTCCTCTGTCCAGCTGGCTCGCTCATCCCGAGTAGCATCTCCATGGAGTCGTCTGGTTCGTAATTGGCTGTATCTTTTGAATTTTTGAATTCGTTCCTTTTTTTATGCGGCGAACTTTATTTGCAGTCACTTTATTTAAAGAAAACATTTTTGCACTTTATCCACTTGCTTGCTTCAATTGATAATTGATTTGATTTTCACTTGTTTAATTTCCCTTTTTTAGTAAATAACAAGATTTTTAATAGTTTTAAAGTTTTAAATCACTTTATTTTAATTTCCAAGATTTTTTTCTCTTGGTAGGCGGGGGGCCCTGTCGGTGGCGCCACGGTTGGATTGCGGCGGGGGGAAGCGGGGGACAGCCCCCCACCCCCCCCCCTCGAGCGCTGCGCTTGCGATCGAAAAAGGTTGAATCGGGCGCTGGGCGAACATGATCACAGGCCCGAATGATTACTCTTTGTTTTTGACAACTGGTCTCCCCTTTTAAAAGGGGTAATTTTTTTTTGTTGTTGGCGCCTTCGTTACGGGTTGTTTTGTGCCGGTGGGGATCTCGGGCATCTCGACTATTCATCGGTATAATGGGGCAGTTGTTGTTCGAGTTGGAGCCCCATGTGGGGGGGGGGGTTGGCGGGAGGTGGGACGATAACAATAACAGTGACTTAATTACCAACAATAAATAAACTTAACAAAATTTTTTTACATTAATATATACAATAATTTAGTTTTTCTTTTGCAGCTATTTTGGGACTTGGTGGGGGAATCGGGGGCCTCATGGTGCAGGGGCCTCCCCAGCTAGCTTGGCGCACACACATACACATTTACATGCGAAATTGCACCTGTCGCAATCCTCAGCTTTCGTTGAAAAAAATTTTTTAATCTTCTTTTTTTATTTTTTGCAGCCCCCGAACATCTAGGGCCCCACTGTTTGGGAGGTGCGCCCCCTGGGGCAGATCGGCGAGTCGGGCCGCCCGGCAGCGTTCATACTGGGTAAGTATATTGTCAGGTTATGTTTATATTATTTTTTCTTCTTTCTTTTTTGTTGCTGGGCATCTGGGGGACTTCATGGGGACTGGAGGGCGTCGATGGACATCTTGGGCACCCCCAGGCAAAGGTAAAAGGGAAGTGTATGTATTATTAAAGTGTGTTCATATACTAAGGAATTTCATTGAATCGCCGGTTTTGTGGTCATCGTTGGACGCTTTATCATCATCGTTAGACATCTCTTGGGCGACGCCGGCGCTCTTTTTAAGTTATGGTTCTGCATTGGGGGGTTTGGGGGGCAGCGCAACCTCAGGTAAGTGTTTGTTTTTTGTAGTTTTATATATATTATACTAATATATATTTGTTTGAATGTCGCCGCATGTCATCCTGGACTATTTTGGATGCCTTCATCATCATCGCTGGACATTTCTGGATGGCGTCGGTGATCATTGGTCAGGATAAGTGCCGCTTTGGCGGTGTTTGGCGGCACACAGCCTCAGTTAAGTACGTTGTTTGAGTATTTTTTGTATATATTTTTACTAATATATTTTGTTTGCCATGTCGCCGCATGTCATCCTGAATTTTTGGATGCCCTCATCATCATCGCTAAATATTTCTGGATGGCGTCGGTGATTAATGTCAGTTGTGGTGCCGCCTTGGGCAGTTGTTTGGCTGCAGCGCAGCCTCAGTAAGTATGTTGTTTGTGTATTTTTTATATATTTTTACTAATATATATTTGTTTGCCATGTCGCCGCATGTCATCCTGATTTTTGGATGCCTTCATCATCATCGCTGACATCTCTGGAAGGCGTCGGTGATCATTGGTCAGGATTTGTGCCGCTTGGGCAGTGTTTGGGCTGCAGTGCAGCCTCAGGTAAGTATGTTGTGTGTGTAGTTTTATACATATTATACTAATATATATTGTTTGCCATGTCGCCGCATGTCATCCTGGGTTTCTTTGGATGCCCTCATCATCATCGTTGGATATTTCTGGATGGCGTCGGTGATCATTGGTCAGGATTAGTGCCCCCTTTGGGCGGTGTATGCGGCTGCAGCACAGCCCAGTTAAGTACGTTGTTTGAGTTTTTTTTTATATGTATATATTTTTACTAATATATATTTTACTAATATATAATTGTTTGCCATGTCGTCGCGATGTCATCCTAGATTTCTTTGGATGCCCTCATCATTATCGCTGGACAAATCTGGATGGCGTCGGTGATCATTGATGAGGATTTGTGCCCCTTGGGCAGTGTTTGGGCGCACGCAGCCTCAGGTAAGTGTTTGTTTGTGTAGTTTTTATATATATTATACTAATATATTTGTTTGACATGTCGCCGCATGTCATCCTGGACTATTTGGGATGCCTTCATCATCATCGCTGGACATTTCCTGGATGGCGTCGGTGATCATTGTCAGGATAAGTGCCGCTTGGGCGGTTGGGCGCAGCAAGCCTCAGTTAAGTACGTTGTTTGAGTATTTTTTGTATATATATTTTACTAATATATATTTGTTTGCCATGTCGCCGCATGTCATCCTGAATTTCTTTGATGCCTCATCATCATCGCAAATATTTCTGGATGGCGTCGGTGATTAATGGTCAGTTGTGTGCCGCCTTAGAGTGTTTGCAGCTGCAGCGCACTCAGGTAAGTATGTTGTTTGTGTATTTTTATATATATTTTTACTAATATATATTGTTTGCATGTCGCCGCATGTCATCCTGACTATTTGGATGCCTTCATCATCATCGCTGGACATTTCTGGATGGCGTCGGTGATCATTGGTCAGGATAAGTGCCGCTTTGGCGGCTGTTTGCGGCTGCAGCACAGCCTCAGTTAAGTACGTTGTTTGAGTATTTTTGTATATATATTTTTACTAATATATATTTGTTTGCCATGTCGCCGCATGTCATCCTGAATTTCTTTGGATGCCCTCATCATCATCGCTAAATATTTCCTGGATGGCGTCGGTGATTAATGGTCAGTTGTGGTGCCGCCTTGGGCAGTGTTTGCGCTGCAGCGCAGCCTCAGGTAAGTATGTTGTTTGTGTATTTTTTATATATATTTTACTAATATATATTGTTTGCATGTCGCCGCATGTCATCCTGGATTTTTGATGCCTTCAACATTATCGCTGGACATTTCCTGGATGGCGTCGGTGATCATTGGTGGATAAGTGCCGCTTGGGCGGTGTTTTGCGGCTGCAGTGCAGCCTCAGGTAAGTATGTTGTTTAGTATTTTTTTTTATATGTATTTTTACTAATATATATTTGTTTGCCATGTCGCCGCATGTCATCCTGAATTTCTTTGATGCCCTCATCATGCTAAATATTTCTGGATGGCGTCGGTGATTATGGTCGGTTGTGCCGCCTTGGGCGCTGTTTGGCGCTGCGCGCAGCCTCAGTAAGTATGTTGTTTGTGTATTTTTTTATATATATTTTTACTAATATATATTGTTTGTCATGTCGCCGCATGTCATCCTGGATTTTTTGATGCCTCATCATCATCGCTGGACATCCTGGAAGGCGTCGGTGATCATTGGTCAGGATTTGTGCCCTTTGGGCGCTGTTTGCGGCTGCAGGCAGCCTCAGGTAAGTATGTTGTGTGTGTAGTTTTATAATATTATACTAATATATTTGTTTGCATGTCGCCGCATGTCATCCTGGGTTTCTTTGGATGCCCTCATCATCATCGTTGGATATTTCTGGATGGCGTCGGTGATCATTGGTCGGATAGTGCCGCCTTGGGCGGTGTTGGCGGCTAGCCAGCCTCAGTTAAGTACGTTGTTTGAGTTTTTTTATATGTATATATTTTTACTAATATATTTTAATATATTTGTTTGCCATGTCGCGATGTCATCCTAGATTTCTTTGGATGCCCTCATCATTATCGCTGGACAAATCCTGGATGGCGTCGGTGATCATTGATGAGGTTTGTGCCTGGGAGTGTTTGCGCTGCAGCGCAGCCTCAGGTAAGTGTGTTGTTTTGTAGTTTTTATATATATTATACTAATATATATTTGTTTGACATGTCGCCGCATGTCATCCTGGACTATTTGGGATGCCTTCATCATCATCGCTGGACATTTCCTGGATGGCGTCGGTGATCATTGGTCAGGATAAGTGCCGCTTTGGGCGGCTGTTTGGCGGCTGCAGCACAGCCTCAGTTAAGTACGTTGTTTGAGTATTTTTTTGTATATATATTTTTACTAATATATATTTGTTGCCATGTCGCCGCATGTCATCCTGAATTTCTTTGGATGCCCTCATCATCATCGCTAAATATTTCCTGGATGGCGTCGGTGATTAATGGTCAGTTGTGGTGCCGCCTTGGGCAGCTGTTTGGCGGCTGCAGCGCAGCCTCAGGTAAGTATGTTGTTTGTGTATTTTTTTTATATATATTTTTACTAATATATATTTGTTTGCCATGTCGCCGCATGTCATCCTGGATTTTTTTGGATGCCTTCAACATTATCGCTGGACATTTCCTGGATGGCGTCGGTGATCATTGGTCAGGATAAGTGCCGCTTTGGGCGGCTGTTTTGGCGGCTGCAGTGCAGCCTCAGGTAAGTATGTTGTTTGAGTATTTTTTTTTTATATGTATTTTTACTAATATATATTTGTTTGCCATGTCGCCGCATGTCATCCTGAATTTCTTTGGATGCCTCATCATCATCGCTAAATATTTCCTGGATGGCGTCGGTGATTAATGGTCAGTTGTGGTGCCGCCTTGGGCAGCTGTTTGGCGGCTGCAGCGCAGCCTCAGGTAAGTATGTTGTTTGTGTATTTTTTATATATATTTTTACTAATATATATTTGTTTGCATGTCGCCGCATGTCATCCTGGGTTTCTTTGGATGCCCTCATCATCATCGTTGGACATTTCCTGGATGGCGTCGGTGATCATTGGTCAGATTAGTGCCGCCCTGGGCGGCTGTATGGCGGCTGCAGAGCAGCCTCAGGTAAGTACGTTGTTTGAGTATTTTTATACTATTTCACGTAGTGATATAGTATATTGGTTTTGTGCAATGTCCGTCATGCTGTCCGTCCGTCTGTCCGTCTGTCCGTCCGTCCGTCTGTCCGTCTGTCCGTATGAACGCAAACCATTTCCACGCTATTGAAGCTAGAGACTTGAAATTTGAAATATATACTCGTGTATACCCTCGTCTGATAAAGTGTCAAGATTTTCCCGATACGCCCACTAGGGGCGTGGCAAATCGGAAAATGCATTTTCCTGTATCTCAGAAGAGCTAGAGAGTTGAGATTTTAACTGAACACTCATGTCGACATCCCAAAATCAAAAAGCTATGGCGGATATATCTACGCCCATTGGGGGCGTGGCAAATCGGGTCAAACTGTATCTTCTACAGTTTTAAAGCTAGAACGCCCAAATTTGGCACGTGGGTTACTGTTACGATTCTTTAAGGATCGTCCACAAATTTTACGGCCACGCCTACTAGGAGCGTGGCAAATCGGATCTGAAGATATAGTGATTTTACTAGTTTCGTTATATTTTGAGCACTATTGATGCTAGAGACTTGAGACTTGGTATATATATTCGGGTTAACATCCCACAATCGAAAAGCTATGGCGGATATATCTACGCCTTCAGGGGGCGTGGCAACTAATATCAGCTTATATCTCCCACAGTTTTAGTGCTAGAAGCTTCAAAATTGAATGTTTAGTTACTGGGGGCCTCCTCTATCGATTCCCCAAAATTATTGTTACGCCCCAAAAGGGGCGTGACATAGAAAAATACCCTGTAATTTTCGCATTTTTCGAATGTAAGCATCCAAACTTTACAGTTATATTCCTGAACGCCCACTCTATGCACATGCCAAAAATTATTTGTCTACGGCCACTGGGGGCGTGGCAAATCAAAACTGAAACATCTGCAACTTCTGAGCCAATAACGCGCCAAATAATGACTTTGTGACCTTGACCTTGTCTTTTGATTTGTTAAATTATATATATATATGTTTGAAAAGAATATTTTATTAATACAAAATAACTAAATAAGGAAAATATAACAAAAATATCAACATGACCGCACCGGGGTTCGAGCCCACACCTCTACGCTCGCTACTTAAATCACATGTTCAGAGTTTCCACCTCTCTCATTTTGAGAGATGCCATCTCTCTCGATTTAGGTGCGTGTTTTTGCTAAGGTAAGGGTTCGATCCTAATTGAAACTGTCTGGCCACCTCCAATGAAAAGTTTTAGTCTGCAGCTAATTTGAGCGGCGAATATGGGGATTTAAGGTTAAATTTTAAAAATATAATGTGATAGATGCCCCTGTATGCTGCTGGGACGTGAAATAGTATTTCGCTGTCGGTTGCGTTCGACAGCAACTTTCTTACTTGTTTTTTGTATGGCCAAATACCTGGAAGCGATGACATTGGGGAGGGTCGATTGGCTTGGCCTGCCTCTCGACCCTCACTGCCTGTCCGCTTAGCTCGGTTAATTGCAGTATTTGCATGTGGCTGCCATCCAGTTTGGGTTGCAGCTCAACCTCAAAAACGTTTACTGGCTTGCCAGTGAAACGCTTTTTTATGTTTCGTACATATTTTGCCTCATAGTCAAGTTCATTTAGGCGCGCCTTAAGCCATTCACTGGGGGTAGAGTGGTGGATGTGCTTAATGCACACCTATACCCTGCGCTGTTGGTGGGTGTGGAGTTGAGTGCCGTCTTCATTCAATGACGCCATGATGACCTCATATGTGGACATGCTGTCGCACTCCACACGGAGACCATCATTTGCCATCGTACGGGTTCTAAATTTGCCTACTGCTGGATTACTTTGGAGTTTGTCCAAAATAGTCCCGGATGACATGCGGCGACATGGAAAACAAATTCTAATTAGTAACAAGTAAGAGTGCTCTAGTAGAGACCGCTCGACAAAGAGATCCCCTGAACCCTGCGAAGAACTGAGATTGCTAAGAACCGCTAACATTCTCCGTTACTTTTATATGTACATATGTAGCAAGCATACATACACACACACACAGACGCACGCACAAGAACACACACAGACGCACGCACAAGCTCGCAATCTGCTAACTGTGCATTATGACTCATCAGCTTTGCTGCTGCTGCTGCAAGAGGCCGAAAATATGAGATATTAAATGTTTAATAACTTTTTTTATCAAAATCGTTCGTCTAGATTTTGATCAAATTTGTTGGGCTGATCATGACATTCATATGTGTGTATGTGCCAAAGCACATTTGAGGCGATGGGGCAATTCAAGGGGGTGGCATCAAAATTTAACAAAAACCGAAATTGCAGAAGGCCCAAATAACACTAAATGCAAAATTTGAAGACTCTAATAATAAAGATGAATTAAATAGAATTTTATAACTAAATGAAGATATCGGTTTTTAATCGATAACATAAAAAAGATGATAGTTATCGAATATTTGAAACAAACTCGATCGAATCGTGATATACACGAACTTCCAAAAAAATTTGAAGTCTAGCTCTTATATCTTCTGAAATCGACGCGTTCAACATACGGACAGACAGACAGACGGACAGGGCTAAATCGACTCGGCTTCTCTCCTGATCAAGAATATATATACTTTATGGGGTCTGCCACGCCTCCTTCTGCCTTTTACATACATTTTCACAAAACCATTATACCCTGATTTCCCATTTTCAATGGGTTCAGGTATAAAAACTAAACAAGAACCACACAAACACTACACTTACCTGAGGCTGCGCTGCAGCCGCCAAACAACCGACCATTCAAACTGATCAGACGTTCTTCATTTCAAGACGGTTCTGCATATATGTATAACATACATATATGCACATACATACATATTCACACATATGTTTACATACATACATATATCGCCGCAAGGCAGCAAAGTACATACACATGTACCGTATTACACCAGTAAACAGCTCCCACTGGTAATTGGCGCAGCCGGTTGGATTGGATCTACTCAGTATTGTTAAGTATAAACAAAAAAAAAAAAAGTATATATATATATATATATATATATATATATATATATATATATATATATATATATACATACATGTGTGGAAGTGTGTGTTTATATACATAAATATACACTACATAAACTGTGCAAGTACATACTGTGCAAGTAACCAACCGATGGGGCGGAATCAATCGTTGATCATCGCTACTATCACAACATGGTCTATCAACATACACACATATATACAAAATCAAACCTTGTGTTGTGGCCTGCAGAATCAAACGCTGATAACTGTAGGTTATTCACAAGAACATCCACACACATGATGTGGTGAAGCGGAATCAATCGTTGATCATCGCTACTATCACAACATAGTCTATCAACATACATACATACATACAAAATCAAACCTTGTGTTGTGGCCTGCAGAATCAAACGCTGATAACTGTAGGTTATTCACAAGAACATCCACACACACATGATGTGGTGAAGCGAATCAATCGTTGATCATCGCTACCAACACGACATACAAATGTAAAAAAAAAAAAAAAAAAAAAAAAAAAAAAATACAAATGGATATATGTATGTATGCTCATGTACATACACATATGTATATATATGTATGCACATACATACATTCGTTTTTACACAAAACCAAAACATATTTACTTGTGCATATGCGCAATTAGAAAATTATCAATAATTTCACAACTTTGTGAAACTTTCAACTACGCAGAAGTCATAAAACAACGTCGCCACTGTTCTCTGAGTCGATGTCAATTTTGCAGAACTCACAATGTGGACTCTGCGTGATGATGCTACCAAGCCTTCAGTGTGCCACGCCAGTCCCTTCTTTTCGAAGCTGACCTAACGGCGTTGCTATTTTTGTTGTCGCTGACGATACTAATAAGCCTACAATGCGTTGCCTCCCCATCCTATTTCACGACGCTGTCGTCGTTTACTCACTGCTGTAAAACCGCTATACCTGGCGCCATCGATCTGCTCCGCAAAGCTACAAAATTTGTAGCTTGTCGCAAACGACACTTCTCAAGAGTTCACTCACAGAATTGCAAAATCAGTCGAGATACTGATCTCAAAAAGTCAAGACGTTACTCCAGTGCGAACACATACACAACATAAAACAAAAGTGTTTTAAGTCAATTATTGAAAACCATACAAAAATTTTGTTGAGAACATTTTAAACAGAAAGCAAACTCAAAATCAAATTTGTTCAACTTAAATATTATATATTATACAACAATCAGTAAAATAAGTGAACCCTCGTTGATATCTGTATATAAAAACAAGTAAGAAAACTCTAGTCGGGGTCCCGACTACGAGATACCCTAAACCCGCGCTATCTGCGTTTTTTAAAATACTGCATAATTAGCATTTCGTATGAACGCACAGAAAACTAAATTCAATTCATTTTCAATTGTTTTGCCAATAGCGCCATCTGTGGTTCGATAGCATAGCGCCATCCATGTTTCGATTTATTGAACAGCTGATAATTAGCAAATCATAGCGCCATCTATTGAAACATGCACACTAAAACTTGCGGGTTTTAGAATTCGCTAGATGCACGCAGCTTAATGTGTATGTGTATGTGTGCACATGTATTTGTTTTGTTTGTTTTGCGCTGCTGGTCACGTGTTTGGCCGATTGGCCAAATGTTTTGTTTAATAACTTCTGCGCGAATTAATGGATTTGAATGAAATTTTCAGCTTATGTTCATCATATTTTATTACATTTATTCCATTTTTTAAAAATGTAAACCCATTCATTTGCTGGCTTTAAGTGCAACTAACCTCAATTTAAATATATGGGGAAAGTTGGAGTCGGTATCCAAAATTAAACAAAAATCAAAATTAGATAAAATAAATATAAACCTTACATAAAAATTTGGGGACTCTAGCTATAAAGACGTGGGAGATATAATTTTATAACTAACATTCGATAATATTTTTAATCGATGACATTAAAATTAAAATAGTTATCGACTTTTAACAAACTCGATCTTTTCGTGGTATTCACGGACCTACATAAAAAATTTCAAGGCTCTAGCTCTTATAGGTTCTGAGAACGACGCGTTCATACATACGGACAGACAGGCGGACAGACGGACGGACGGACAGACGACGGACGGACAGACGGACAGGGCTAAATCGTCTCGGCTTGTCTCCCTGATCAAGAATATATATACTTTATGGGGTCTGCCACGCCTCCTTCTCCCTGTTACATACATTTCAACAAAAACATTATACCCTGATTTCCCATTTTCAATGGGTTCAGGGTATAAAAAAAAAGCACAGCAACCCAATCACTCGACTCTCGTAAACATCTGAAAAAAAAAAAAAACAATAATAATAATATTTATATGCATGTATTTCCTTTGCAAATTCCATTTTAAGCCATCAAATGCCTGAGAACACATTTGTAAGATCTATAGTTACGAGAAGATTTTATAATACTAATAATAATAATAGTAATAATACTAGGAAAATAAGCGAAGAACATATTTTCTTGCCAAATTCTACTAACATACCAATGGACTCTGGCAACGCATCAGAATCATTGGCAACTACAATATCCACCCTAACCTTAAAGAATTACCTAACTTTGACGGAAACCTAACTTACTACAAGACTTTATTACCATTATTGATGAAATAAGTACTTTGATTAAAGAAGTCGAAAATACTACCTACTTCTATTAAGAGCTATCAGGAATAAAATTGTCGGTAGAGCCAGTGACGTTCTGAGACTGTCTAAAGCAGAGCTTAACTGGGAAAATATAAAAGCTAATTTAACACAACGTTATGGTTGCAAGAAAAGTGAAGCCATGTTGATTCGTGACTTACAATCATTCCCGGAAAACTTGTCCATGGGACAGCTTTTCTATAGTATTTTAAAAGTCAAAGCCCAATTGACAGCTCTGATACAAAAAAACCAAGATCCAGAAATGAAAACAAAACTTTACGATGACATTTGTTTGAATACATTTTTAGTAAGCCTCAAAGAACCACTTAAAACCTTAATCAAATCAAAAGTCCAAAAAATATAGAAGAAGCTTATGAACATTGCCGTATAGAACAAAATTTCTATAACCAAAAAACCAATCAAAAACCATTACAAAAAAATCTATAAATCCAAAATAAGAAAAAATGAAAACAATTTCAGAACTACCTGGAAAAAAGTAAATACCAAAACAATTAAACGACTCAAGGATTCACTATCATAAAGGATCAAGATAAAGGATCACACACAACAACATATTCCCGGATTATGGACATCTTTATGTGTTGAGTTGGTCTCGGAAGCCCCTACCTCACAAATCACAACCAGAAGAACTACCAACTACGCTCAAGACAAACAACTGAAACCAACGAATTTCAGTTGTTATGACCTTCGCTTCACTTTGGGGAGGGAGGAGTTACCAACCCAACACCGCACAACCTTTTCTTCCTCTACACCAACGCAGACTCAAGCGACGAGACTGCGTTCTTAGAATAATTTATATATGTACATAGATCTAAGAAAAGACACAAGAAATAAATCAGTAGAGAACTAACATTCAAACTGATCAGACGTTCTTCATTTCAAGACGGTTCTGCATATATGTATAACATACATATATGCACATACATACATATTCACACATATGTTTACATACATATATCGCCGCAAGGCAGCAAAGTACATACACATGTACCGTATTACACCAGTAAACAGCTCCCACTGGTAATTCATGCAAGCGCAAGTCGTTGCGTCAGCTGTTCTTTTTGTATGGCAATGCAAATGGAAATTAAATGTTTAATAACTTTTTTCTAGTCGAACGATTTTGATTAAACTTGTTGGGCGTGATCATGTAATCCGTATGTATTTGATAAACGGGAGTTACAAATTTGAGGCGAAGGGGACGTGGCACCCAAAATTTAACAAAAACCGAAATTGCGTAAGGCTTATATAACACTAAATGCAAAATTTGATGACTCTAGCTAGAAAGATGAATTAGATAGAATTTTATAGCTGAATTTAGATTTTCGTTTTTAATCGATAACAATAAAACGATAACAGTTATCGAATTTCTGAAACAAACTCGATCTTTTCGTGCTACACAGGAACCTACATAAAAAATTTCTAGTCTCTAGCTCTTGTAGGTTCTAAGAACGACGCGTTCATTCATACGGACAGACGGACGGACGGACGGACGGACATGGCTATATCAACTCAGCTTGTCATCCTGATCAAGAATATATATACTTTATGGGGTCTGCCACGCCTCCTTCTGCCTGTTACATACATACGCCTTTCAACAAAAACATTATACCCTGAATTCCCATTTTCAATGGGTTCAGGGTATAAAAACACACAAACACTACACTTACCTGAGGCTGTGCTGCAGCCGACATACAGCTCCCAAGGCGGCACTATTCCTGACCAACGATCACCGACGCCATCCAGGAGATGTCCAGCGATGATGATGAGGGCATCCAAAGAAATCCAGGATGACATGCGGCGACATGGCAAATAAATATATATTAGTAAAAATATATATAACAAGTAAGAAAACTCTAGTCGGGGGTCCCGACTAGGAGATACCCTAAACCCCGCTCTACCTGCGGGTATATGTTTGAAAAGAATATTTTATTAATACAAAATAACTAAATAAGGAAAATATAACAAAAATATCAACATGACCGCACCGGGGCTCGAGCCCACACCTCTACGCTCGCTACTTAAATCACATGTTCAGAGTTTCCACCTCTCTCATTTTGAGAGATGCCATCTCTCTCGATTTAGGTGCGTGTTTTTGCTAAGGTAAGGGTTCGATCCTAATTGAAACTGTCTGGCCACCTCCAATGAAAAGTTTTAGTCTGCAGCTAATTTGAGCGGCGAATATGGGGATTTAAGGTTAAATTTTAAAAATATAATGTGATAGATGCCCCTGTGTGCTGCTGGGACGTGAAATAGTATTTCGCTGTCGGTTGCGTTCGACAGCAACTTTCTTACTTGTTTTTTGTATGGCCAAATACCTGGCAGCGATGACATTGGGGAGGGTCGATTGGCTTGGCCTGCCTCTCGACCCTCACTGCCTGTCCGCTTAGCTCGGTTAATTGCAGTATTTGCATGTGGCTGCCATCCAGTTTGGGTTGCAGCTCAACCTCAAAAACGTTTACTGGCTTGCCAGTGAAACGCTTTTTTATGTTTCGTACATATTTTGCCTCATAGTCAAGTTCATTTAGGCGCGCCTTAAGCCATTCACTGGGGGTAAAATGGTGGATGTGCTTAATGCACACCCTATACCCTGCGCTGTTGGTGGGTGTGGAGTTGAGTGCCGTCTTCATTCAATGACGCCATGATGACCTCATATGTGGACATGCTGTCGCACTCACACGGAGACCATCATTTGCCATCGTACGGGTTCTAAATTTGCCTACTGCTGGATTACTTTGGAGTTTGTCCAAAATAGTCCCGGATGACATGCGGCGACATGGAAAACAAATTCTAATTAGTAACAAGTAAGAGTGCTCTAGTAGAGACCGCTCGACAAAGAGATCCCTGAACCCTGCGAAGAACTGAGATTGCTAAGAACCGCTAACATTCTCCGTTACTTTTATATGTACATATGTAGCAAGCAATACATACACACACACACGACGCACGCACAAGAACACACACAGACGCACGCACAAGCTCGCAATCTGCTAACTGTGCATTATGACTCATCAGCTTTGCTGCTGCTGCTGCAAGAGGCCGAAAATATGAGATATTAAATGTTTAATAACTTTTTTATCAAAATCGTTCGTCTAGATTTTGATCAAATTTGTTGGGCGTGATCATGACATTCATATGTGTGTATGTGCCAAAGCACATTTGAGGCGATGGGGCAATTCAAGGGCGTGGCATCCAAAATTTAACAAAAACCGAAATTGCAGAAGGCCCAAATAACACTAAATGCAAAATTTGAAGACTCTAATAATAAAGATGAATTAAATAGAATTTTATAACTAAATGAAGATATCGGTTTTAATCGATAACATAAAAAAGATGATAGTTATCGAATATTTGAAACAAACTCGATCGAATCGTGATATACACGAACTTCCAAAAAAAATTTGAAGTCTAGCTCTTATATCTTCTGAAATCGACGCGTTCAACATACGGACAGACAGACAGACGGACAGGGCTAAATCGACTCGGCTTCTCTCCCTGATCAAGAATATATATGCTTTATGGGGTCTGCCACGCCTCCTTCTGCCTTTTACATACATTTTCACAAAACCATTATACCCTGATTTCCCATTTTCAATGGGTTCAGGGTATAAAAACTAAACAAGAACCACACAAACACTACACTTACCTGAGGCTGCGCTGCACGCCAAACAACCGACCATTCAAACTGATCAGACGTTCTTCATTTCAAGACGGTTCTGCATATATGTATAACATACATATATGCACATACATACATATTCACACATATGTTTACATACATACATATATCGCCGCAAGGCAGCAAAGTACATACACATGTACCGTATTACACCAGTAAACAGCTCCCACTGGTAATTGGCGCAGCCGGTTGGATTGGATCTACTCAGTATTGTTAAGTATAAACAAAAAAAAAAAAAAAGTATATATATATATATATATATATATTAGCGTTATATGTTTCGAGTCGAATTAATGTCGCGACATACACTGACGACAACGATAATATGAAATTAAGGACGAGCTTGATTTTTAAGACGAACTTTCTTTATTCATGATTACCTTAAGACTACCGACAAATTCATCATAGGCTTATTTTATATGCTATTGAAACTACGCATCACCAACATGACGCGTCGATGCAACTGTAACTTTTGGCGACAGTCGGCCGCGTCATTCTCAGAATTTTGACATTGCTTGTGTATTGTATTTGTGATTCCAGTATTTATGGTTTGGACATCTAGTTTATTCTGGATTTACAAATCCAATTAATTCCAGTTTTGAACTTAAGGCTAACTTATGTGTGTATATTGAATATCAGGATGTTTGCAACTTTTTTTTTTGACGCATGTTGCTGGAATCTAATGATCACTTGTGAGTGACCAATGCTGCTGTTACATTAATAATATTGATATGAGAATGTTTATGTATATTGTAGACATGATCGGTATGATTATGTCACTTCCCTCTCCTTAAGAGGCGTGCTTGCTAGTCAAGGGGACACTAAAGCTTTGGTAAAGTTGATTGTGTCATCTCGATAGTTGCTCGTGAATTGGTGTCTTACACATTTTTTTTTATTTTATTTTTTATTAATACTTATCGCTAGTTATGTTATTTATTTGCCATTTGCATTGATTGATACCTATTATCAAGTTGTGATCAGCGATATTGGGATATGAGATACAATCAAAATGATATTATTTTGGTAGTTAATTCAAGTGGATGTTTTGATTAGAAATACATACATATGTTTCGATTATTGAAGCTGTTAAGTCTGTCATAGGTAAGTAGTTTTGGATTAAAAGAATGTAAACGATAGTATAATTATGAAGTAGAAACCTGTGGGATTTGAATTTGATTTATTTTCTTTAATTTTTTAAATTGTGTTTTATAGTAACGTGTAATTCTATTTCTGTTAGTAATTTGGTAATGATCTGGATCTATCTTTTCAACATTTTTATTGGTTTTAAAGGGGTTTTCTAATTTGCCTTTTTGTAATGGCCCTTTTCGATATCTGGTATCGACTTCATATTCTTGTCGGTCACTGTTGATTTTGTTTATAACTTTTCTTTTATTTTTTGGGTATCTAGCTTTGGTTGTCCAGCATAAAGAAATATGTGTGCAGGTGTTTGTCCAGTTGTGTCATGTTTTGTTTTGTGATTGTAAATGTAAAGAATAGTCTCTATTTTACTAAGTTTGTTTTCTTCGTCATTTAAAGTGTTGATTATCCTAATTTTTTCATTTATTGTTTTGTGTAGTCGTTCGATGTCTGCTATTCCTGTTTTTGTAGTATTTAATTGTATTTCTATTCCTTCACTTTCAAGCCATTTTTTGAGTGCTAAGCTGGAAAATGCGCCATCTCGAGTCAGCTTTTAATAATATTGGTTTTCCTAGCTGATTAAATATACGCATTAATGCGTTCTTGCATTCTATCCAATCTTTAGTTTTAATATTCTCAAGAGTAGCGAATTTCGAATAAATGTCTATACAACTAAGATAATGTTTGCCTTCAGCGGAATAAATGTCTATTACAAATTTATCGCGACAATGTTCGGGTTTGGGGTAATTTTCATAGGCATGTCTGTTTTCTATGTTCAGTTTTTGTTAAGTTGCAAATGCTACATTCGTTTATTATATTTTGTGTGAGTAGTTGGCTGTTGGGGAAGTAGTACGTTTCACAGAAGAGCTTATTTGTTTTTTGAATTCCGGGGTGCAAGAGTTTTTCATGAGTTTTTAAAATAAGTTCTTTAAATTCGGCATATGAGTTAATATTTTTAGTTGAATTAGACTTCGAAGAATTTTAGTATGGCTAGTATTGATAATTTCTTTGTGTGCATTTTGAATGATTTCAAAGTCTGCATCACTGTCTATAAATATTACACTGGTCTTTGTACAAAAATAGTCAATTAAGTATTTTTCGGCTTTGTCCTTGGTCATATTATCATATGTAATGTGAATAATTAATTTTTGAAGTAATTTTGTTTTGTAATATTTGGAATGCCTTTAGAAAATATAATTTGTCTTTTAAATGTGTTTATCGGTTTCTCTGTAATGCAGATTAAATTACTATTGTCTTCGTCGGCGCTATGTTGTGTTTCTTCTCCGAAATAAGTCTGTTCTATTTTTACTCGCGATAGAGCGTCAGCTATGTGGTTTTCCTTTCCTTTTATGTATTTTATATCAAAATCATATTCTGACAACTTTACTCTCCATCGAGTTAATTTTGAATTTGGTTCTTTCATTTTATATAACCAACATAATGGCTGATGGTCACTATTGATTTCGAAATGTCGTCCTAGAAGATAGTGTCGAAAGGTTTTTGTTGCCCAAACAATAGCTAAAAGTTCTTTTTCTATGGCACTGTAGTTAGTTTCGTGGTCGTTGAGAGTTCTGCTGATAAAACTGATGGGATGTCCGTCTTGAGAAAGTACAGCTCCAAGAGCTACATTACTTGCGTCGGTAGTTAAAATGAATTTACTTTTGAAGTCTGGAATTTTTAAAATTGGGTCGTTAGAAATAAGTTGTTTTAATTTTTCAAAAGCTCTAATGTATTCTGGATTTTTAATGTCTATTTTTGAGTCTTTTCGAAGTACTGTTGTCATTGGTTTGGCTATGTCTGCAAAATTTGGAATAAACTTTCTATAATAACCCGTTAATCCAAGAAACCTTTTATTTCTTTGTTTTTGTGGGAATAGGATATTTTAGAATTGCTTGAATTTTAACAGGATTGGGTTTTATGCCATCCTTAGTTATAATGTGTCCTAGGAAAGTAGTTTCTTGTTTTAGAAACTCGCATTTGTCAAGTTGTAATTTGAGATTTGCTTCGGAAAGTTTCTCGAAAACTAATTGCAATGAGTGTAGATGTTCTGTTAAAGATGTTGAATATACAATTATATCATCAAGATATACTAAACAATGTTTATTTAGTAATGGTCGCAAAACATTATTCATGCAACGTTGGAAGGTTGCAGGTGCATTCTTTAATCCAAATGGCATACGAAGATATTCATAGTGGCCATGTTTAGTGGAAAAGGCTGTTTTTGAATTGAATCTGGGTGCATTTCAAGTTGGTGGAATCCTTTTGCAAGGTCGATTGTTGTGAAATAATTGCATCTACCTAGTTTTCCTAAAATTTCGTCCATATTTGGTATTGGGTATCTGTCATTTATAGTTACGTCGTTTAATTTTCTGTAGTCGATTACGATTCTAAATTTTTGTTTACCTGAAGCATCTTGTTTTTTGGTACGATCCATATAGGACTACAATAAGGGGAATTACTGGGACGTATAATACCTTGATCTAACATATCTTGAATTTGGAGTTCTACTTCTTGTTCGTAAGCTTGTGGGTAACTGTATGGTTTTGTATGTAAGGGTGAATTGTGAGTAGTGTTGATAACATGTTTTTCTTGATTGCTAAAACTAAGTTGGTCACCTTCTTTGAATTGAATGTGTTGATATTGTTTCAACAATTTTATCAAATTAAATTTTTCTTCTTCATTTAAATGTTCTAATCGGTAAGGGCTTGAATTTGTAGGTTTTTGATTTTTAGAATTATCTTTGGTTGGATTGTTGAAGTGTTGATTAGTTTCAGGATTTGGTTGAGCTACAAAATGATTTTGGTTTGTGATCGGAGTATCATTGATTAATTTATACTTTTTATTGTATAAATTAACAGTTTAGGATTTATAATCTATAACGGCAGTGCTTCTGAAAGCATTTTTCTACCAATTAATAGATCATAATCTGGCGAAAATTGATGTAAAAGAAATTCGTTATTATTCTTAAACAAGTTGTTGGAAAGGACAATAACCTTTTTTGTGATAGTTAAAGGTCCATTGCTGGTTTGAATAAAACAATCTGTATCATGAATTGGTAAATTAAAAACATTGGATGTCATCATATTGACAGTAGATCCTGTATCTATTAAACATTTTAAATTTTTGCCCTTATACGTGATAATTATGTATTGTTGGTTTCGAGGCTGGCAGCTGAAAATTTTCGGCTTTCTCGATTTCTATTTCATTTGATTGCTCTGTTTCATGATCGGTTGTGGCTGTTTGTGTGTATGTGTTGTCTGAGGTTTGTGGATAACATTGTTCTTGGTAATATTGAGGATAGTATTCGGGATAATAAGCTAATTGATTATAATATTCTTGCTGCATATAATCGTGATAATTTATTTCTTCTTGGTTTCTAGTTTCTTCATCTATGCTCATTTACTTTGTCCACTTTCTGCAGGTCGAGCACGCTTTGTTGGTTGATTGGCTACGTCAGGGCTATTGAAAGGGTATTGTTGTGGGGTTACTTGTGTATGTTGTCCGAAACGATTATTGTCGAATTGGGTTTGTCTAACCATTGGTCTGAATGTATTGTATAATGGTCTGACTGGATTTGGTATTGGTTGTATTGGTCGAGGTGAATATTGATGAGGTGGAACAATATTATTGTTAGTATAATTAGGTGTTGGAGGAAGATATGGTTGTTGAAAATAAGGACGATATGGGACATAGGGATGGTTTGGTTGAAGGAATGTGGAAATTTTTGAATATTGGGATTTGGGGTGACGGCTTAAAATTTTTTTCTTGTTTTATTTTGTTTTGGTTTGAATTTAGACAGGGTTCTTCATAAAGATTCTTTTCCTGTAATAAGTTTATTAAAGATCTCAAATCGGGAATTTCGCAATTTATAATTCGAATGCAAATATTTGTAGGTAATTTTTGAATTAGGTCGTCAATACTAGTTTTAATTAACCGTGCATACAATATTTTTCGTCTAAATTATTTTCTAATTCTAGCTTACTCATCAATGTCTGTCTACGGTGTTCTGCTTCCTCCAGAAAAACTCGCACGTTGCCTTTAAACGGGTGCTCCTGAACTCCTCCAATAGGACGTGAGTTTTTGTTTGGGTTTTGAAATTCAGAATCAGTTGTTTTCAGTTCAGCCCATGTTGTCAGGTTGTTCATGGCAAGCGATAGCATCACTTCGCTGCTGATGCAGCTTTCGACCAGTCCAAAGAGTATCGACCTTTGCCTAGCATCATTGGTGGTGTAAAGTGCTAATATGTAGTCGATGCGGCTTATGAACGTATATAGAACGTTCTTATTTCCGGTGAATTTTTCCACATTTTTTAGTTGATTAATCACTTGTGTCATGCTTGCGTCGGAAAGGGGTGTTGTTGCATCTCCCTCCATTTTGTTATTTAATTGGTTGGTTGGTTGGGGCCTTTTTTTTTTTTTTTTTTTTTTGTTTATAATTGTTGTTAAAAATTATTATTATTATTATAATAATTTTTTTCAGTTAATTTTATTTATTATAAAATTGGTTTTGGATCACTTAGTTGAAACTCAGTTAATTTTATTGTAATTGTTTTCTTTTTTTTTTATTATAATTTCTTAGTTAATTAACTTATTATTTAGATATGTGGTTTTGTATGCACTGGTAGCACTTTCGAATGTTTATGAGAGAACCAGATGTTTCTGGAATTATACTCCCTCCGAATTCTACAGCGTCTTCTTGATTTTGTTTTTCAATTTATTATATTATTAATAGAGAATCTAATTAATAACGTAGTTATTGCATAGATTTACTCTTTAATGTTTGGCAATACGCGATTATTTGGTTTACGCGTCACTGTCGAGGTTTGTTAAAACTTGACGCGATATTGACCGTCGCTTGGGTTGCCTTCGCGTTAGTTGTTTAGCGGATAGCAGTAAAAGGGACACAAGAATTAATAGCGGTTATTGCATCAACATCCACAATTTATTGCTATCCTACCGGCTGCGCCATTAGCGTTATATGTTTCGAGTCGAATTAATGTCGCGACATACACTGACGACAACGATAATATGAAATTAAGGACGAGCTTGATTTTTAAGACGAACTTTCTTTATTCATGATTACCTTAAGACTACCGACAAATTCATCATAGGCTTATTTTATATGCTATTGAAACTACGCATCACCAACATGACGCGTCGATGCAACTGTAACTTTTGGCGACAGTCGGCCGCGTCATTCTCAGAATTTTGACATTGCTTGTGTATTGTATTTGTGATTCCGAGTATTTATGGTTTGGACATCTAGTTTATTCTGGATTTACAAATCAATTAATTCCAGTTTTGAACTTAAGGCTAACTTATGTGTGTATATTGAATATCAGGATGTTTGCAACTTTTTTTTGACGCATGTTGCTGGAATCTAATGATCACTTGTGAGTGACCAATGCTGCTGTTACATTAATAATATTGATATGAGAATGTTTATGTATATTGTAGACATGATCGGTATGATTATGTCACTATATATATATATATATATATATATATATATATATATATATATATATATATATATATATATATATATATATATATATATACATACATGTGTGGAAGTGTGTGTTTATATACATGATCATCGCTACTATCACAACATGGTCTATCAACATACACACATATATACAAAATCAAACCTTGTGTTGTGGCCTGCAGAATCAAACGCTGATAACTGTAGGTTATTCACAAGAACATCCACACACACATGATGTGGTGAAGCGGAATCAATCGTTGATCATCGCTACTATCACAACATAGTCTATCAACATACATACATACATACAAAATCAAACCTTGTGTTGTGGCCTGCAGAATCAAACGCTGATAACTGTAGGTTATTCACAAGAACATCCACACACACATGATGTGGTGAAGCGGAATCAATCGTTGATCATCGCTACCAACACGACATACAAATGTAAAAAAAAAAAAAAAAAAAAAAAAAAAAAATACAAATGGATATATGTATGTATGCTCATGTACATACATATATCTACATATATGTATGCACATGCATACATTCGTTGTCACACAAAACCAAAACATATTTACTTGTGCATATGCGCAATTAGAAAATTATCAATAATTTCACAACTTTGTGAAACTTTCAACTACGCAGAAGTCATAAAACAACGTCGCCACTGTTCTCTGAGTCGATGTCAATTTTGCAGAACTCACAATGTGGACTCTGCGTGATGATGCTACCAAGCCTTCAGTGTGCCACGCCAGTGCCTTCTTTTCGAAGCTGACCTAACGGCGTTGCTATTTTTGTTGTCGCTGACGATACTAATAAGCCTACAATGCGTTGCCTCCCCATCCTATTTCACGACGCTGTCGTCGTTTACTCACTGCTGTAAAACCGCTATACCTGGCGCCATCGATCTGCTCCGCAAAGCTACAAAATTTGTAGCTTGTCGCAAACGACACTTCTCAAGAGTTCACTCACAGAATTGCAAAATCAGTCGAGATACTGATCTCAAAAAGTCAAGACGTTACTCCAGTGCGAACACATACACAACATAAAACAAAAGTGTTTTAAGTCAATTATTGAAAACCATACAAAAATTTTGTTGAGAACATTTTAAACAGAAAGCAAACTCAAAATCAAATTTGTTCAACTTAAATATTATATATTATACAACAATCAGTAAAATAAGTGAACCCTCGTTGATATCTGTATATAAAAACAAGTAAGAAAACTCTAGTCGGGGTCCCGACTACGAGATACCTAAACCCCGCGCTATCTGCGTTTTTTAAAATACTGCATAATTAGCATTTCGTATGAACGCACAGAAAACTAAATTCAATTCATTTTCAATTGTTTTGCCAATAGCGCCATCTGTGGTTCGATAGCATAGCGCCATCCATGTTTCGATTTATTGAACAGCTGATAATTAGCAAATCATAGCGCCATCTATTGAAACATGCACACATAAAACTTGCGGGTTTTAGAATTCGCTAGATGCACGCAGCTTAATGTGTATGTGTGTATGTGTGCACATGTATTTGTTTTGTTTGTTTTGCGCTGCTGGTCACGTGTTTGGCCGATTGGCCAAATGTTTTGTTTAATAACTTCTGCGCGAATTAATGGATTTGAATGAAATTTTCAGCTTATGTTCATCATATTTTATTACATTTATTCCATTTTTTAAAAATGTAAACCCATTCATTTGCTGGCTTTAAGTGCAACTAACCTCAATTTAAATATATGGGGAAAGTTGGAGTCGGTATCCAAAATTAAACAAAAATCAAAATTAGATAAAATAAATATAAACCTTACATAAAAATTTGGGGACTCTAGCTATAAAGACGTGGAGATATAATTTTATAACTAACATTCGATAATATTTTTAATCGATGACATTAAAATTAAAATAGTTATCGACTTTTAACAAACTCGATCTTTTCGTGGTATTCACGGACCTACATAAAAAATTTCAAGGCTCTAGCTCTTATAGGTTCTGAGAACGACGCGTTCATACATACGGACAGACAGGCGGACAGACGGACGGACGGACAGACGGACGGACGGACAGACGGACAGGGCTAAATCGTCTCGGCTTGTCTCCCTGATCAAGAATATATATACTTTATGGGGTCTGCCACGCCTCCTTCTCCCTGTTACATACATTTCAACAAAACATTATACCCTGATTTCCCATTTTCAATGGGTTCAGGGTATAAAAAAAAAGCACACAACCCAATCACTCGACTCTCGTAAACATCTGAAAAAAAACAATAATAATAATATTTATATGCATGTATTTCCTTTGCAAATTCCATTTTAAGCCATCAAATGCCTGAGAACACATTTGTAAGATCTATAGTTACGGAAGATTTTATAATACTAATAATAATAATAGTAATAATACTAGGAAAATAAGCGAAGAACATATTTTCTTGCCAAATTCTACTAACATACCAATGGACTCTGGCAACGCATCAGAATCATTGGCAACTACAATATCCACCCCTAACCTTAAAGAATTACCTAACTTTGACGGAAACCCTAACTTACTACAAAACTTTATTACCATTATTGATGAAATAAGTACTTTGATTAAAGAAGTCGAAAATACTACCTACTTCTATTAAGAGCTATCAGGAATAAAATTGTCGGTAGAGCCAGTGACGTTCTGAGACTGTCTAAAGCAGAGCTTAACTGGGAAAATATAAAAGCTAATTTAACACAACGTTATGGTTGCAAGAAAAGTGAAGCCATGTTGATTCGTGACTTACAATCATTCCCGGAAAACTTGTCCATGGGACAGCTTTTCTATAGTATT
Source organism: Drosophila mercatorum (assembly GCA_961210405.1). NCBI lineage: Eukaryota > Metazoa > Arthropoda > Insecta > Diptera > Drosophilidae > Drosophila > Drosophila mercatorum. The sequence goes on along the minus strand of CAUIUS010000096.1, from coordinate 89,523 downwards.
TTAAAAGTCAAAGCCCAATTGACAGCTCTGATACAAAAAAACCAAGATCCAGAAATGAAAACAAAACTTTACGATGACATTTGTTTGAATACATTTTTAGTAAGCCTCAAAGAACCACTTAAAACCTTAATCAAATCAAAAAGTCCAAAAAATATAGAAGAAGCTTATGAACATTGCCGTATAGAACAAAATTTCTATAACCAAAAACCAATCAAAAACCATTACAAAAAATCTATAAATCCAAAATAAGAAAAAATGAAAACAATTTCAGAACTACCTGGAAAAAAGTAAATACCAAAACAATTAAACGACTCAAGGATTCACTATCATAAAGGATCAAGATAAAGGATCACACACAACAACATATTCCCGGATTATGGACATCTTTATGTGTTGAGTTGGTCTCGAAGCCCCTACCTCACAAATCACAACCAGAAGAACTACCAACTACGCTCAAGACAAACAACTGAAACCAACGAATTTCAGTTGTTATGACCTTCGCTTCACTTTGGGGAGGGAGGAGTTACCAACCCAACACCGCACAACCTTTTCTTCCTCTACACCAACGCAGACTCAAGCGACGAGACTGCGTTCTTAGAAAAATTTATACATGTACATAGATCTAAGAAAAGACATAAGAAATAAATCAGTAGATAACTGACATTCAAACTGATCAGACGTTCTTCATTTCAAGACGGTTCTGCATATATGTATAACATACATATATGCACATACATACATATTCACACATATGTTTACATACATATATCGCCGCAAGGCAACAAAGTACATACACATGTACCGTATTACACCAGTAAACAGCTCCCACTGGTAATTCGCGCGCTCTTCGGCTTCATTCGTTGCAGGTAAGTATTGTTCGTGTTAATGTTTGTGTTTGTGTGTATTTGTGCCTGAGCTTGGGCAAGTGCGCGCTCTCTTAAATCTAGCTGAGCGAGCATGTTGGTGTTGGTGTTATTTTTACTAAAATATATTTGTTTTCCATGTCGCCGTATGACATCCTGGACTATGTTGGATGCCTTCATCATCATTGCTGGAAAACTCCTGGATGGCGTCGGTGATCATTGGTCAGGATTAGTGCCGCCTTGGGCAGCTGTTTGGCGGCTGCAGCGCAGCCTCAGATAAGTGTAGTGTTTTAGTATTTTTATATATATTTTTAATATATATTTGTTTGCCATGTCGCCGTATGTCATCCTGGATTTCTGTGGATGCCCTCATCATCATCGTTGGACATTTCCTGGATGGCGTCGGTGATCATTGGTTAGGAATAGTGCCGCCTTGAGCAGCTGTATGGCGGCTGCAGCGCAACCTCAGGTAAGTGTAGTGTTTGTGTGGTTTTTGTTTAATTTTTACTAATAAGAATTTGTTTTCCATGTCGCCTTATGTCAACATGGATTTCTTTGGATGCCTTCATCATCATCGTTAGACATTTCCTGAATGGCGTCGGTGATCATTGATCAGGACTTGTGCCGCCTTGGGCGGCTTGTTTAGCGCTGCAGCGCAGCCTCGGGTAAGTATTTTGTTTGTATTTATTTGTGTACATATATTAATTAATATTTATTTATTTTCCATTTTATTGGCTATCATTATGGACTTTATTGTACATCAGGCGCATCATTGGGCATCTCTTGGGCAGCGTCTGTGCCCATTGGTCAGGTGGTATGCAATTGAATTTATTATTTGCTAACATGAAGTTTATGGATTGTTATGTATTTGCAGGTGGCCATCTATCCGGCTCCACTACTGCTCCAGATGGCCAGGCTGTTGCTGGCGAATCAATGGAGCTAGTTGCAGAAAGCAATTGAACAACTGGTCCATTTTCGCCTCCATACGGCTGAACATGGTGACGTTCAGCTCGAGAGCTCAGCATCTGGTCATCTGGGGAATCCGGAGCCTGATGTTGGCCATCATCATTGGCAGCATGCAACTGCTGCTGTAGATTGGCCAAGTGTGCCTCAGCAGGATTGCGTCTCCTATTCGGCGTTGCTGCTACTGGTGCCACTGGAGGATCGGGCGACTGCTCCAGCCTATTCCTTGCCAGTGCATCACGTATTTGCTGCTGAGAAATAGCTAAATGCTGCGCGATTTCCTCGCGCATATTGATGCTGCCGATGGGCGGTGCTCTCTCGGTCGAGGCTCGCTTGCGCTGGGATTTGTGCCTTTCCTTGCCAGCGTTGCGGGTCCGCCCAAAGAGAGCCATCTTGTATTGCTTATACGTCTTCGCCTTCAGTCTGTTTGCAGCAGCAACTGTAGCACGTATAGGGGTCTGGTACCGCTGCTGCTTTTGCTGCTGTTGATGATGGTGATGACGGCCATTAGCTTGGCCAGTAGATGCTCTAACTGGCGTTATGTGGCTGATATCGTCACTCACCTTACGACTAAACATTGGCTGATGCTTAGCCGTGCTGGAGTGACGATTTCTAATATTAGTTTAAGTTTTATTATTATTGTTGTTGTAAGAATTTGCCACATTCTTTAGATGTCCTAATTGATGTACTTTTGTTGCTTGTTTACAATAAAGTCCTTTGTGATTGCTTGTTTGTGTTTATTTTTGTTATTTATTTGCGTCTGCCGCTGTTTCTGCCTCATCTGTTTCAGCTCTTTGGCAGCCTTATACGACTGTAGCCTGGACCTAGCCTCCTTGTAGGCAGGACAGCCCTTATAGCTGCTAATATGCTCGCCACAGCAATTAGCGCATTTCGGGGCTGCCTGCCTAGGTTTAGTGCAAGCTGTCGTAGCATGGTCATCTGCACATTTCATGCATTTAAATTGGCGCCTACAGTAATTTTTGTATGGCCAAATGCCTGGCAGCGATGACATTGGGGAGGTCGATTGGCTTGGCCTGCCTCTCGACCCTCACTGCCTGTCCGCTTAGCTCGGTTAATTGCAGTATTTGCATGTGGCTGCCATCCAGTTTGGGTTGCAGCTCAACCTCAAAAACGTTTACTGGCTTGCCAGTGAAACGCTTTTTATGTTTCGTACATATTTTGCCTCATAGCCAAGTTCATTTAGGCGCGCCTTAAGCCATTCACTGGGGGTAGAGTGGTGGATGTGCTTATTGCACATCCCCCTCTGGGTGCGCTGTTGGTGGGTGTGGAGTTGAGTGCCGTCTTCATTCAATGACGCCATGATGGCCTCATATGTGGACATGCTGTCGCACTCCACACGGAGACCATCATTTGCCATCGTACGGGTTCTAAATTTGCCTACTGCTGGATTACTTTGGAGTTTGTCTGGAGATGTCCAGCGATGATGATGAAGGCATCCAAAATAGTCCAGGATGACATACGGCGACATGGAAAACAAATACAAATTAGTAAAAATTAAACAAACCCCACAAACATCTCACTTACCCAAGGCTTCGCTGCAGCCGCCAAACAGCTCCCCAAGGCGGCACCATAACTGACCAATGATCACTGACGCCATCCAGGAAAAGTCCAGCGATGATGATGAGGGCATCCAAAGAAATCCAGGATGACATGCGGCGACATGGCAAACAAATATATATTAGTAAAAATATATATAACAAGTAAGAAAACTCTACCCGGGGGGTCCCACTTAGGAGATACCCTAAACCCCGCGCTATCTGCGTTTTTAAAAATACTGCATAATTAGCATTTCGTATAAACGCACAGAAAACTAAATTCAATTAATTTTCAATTGTTTAGCCAATAGCGCCATCTATGGTTCGATAGAATAGTGCCATCTATGTTTCAGCTGATAATTAGTAAATTATAGCGCCTTCTATTGGAAATATGTACACTAAAGCTTGCGGGTTTTAGAATTCGCTAGATGCACGCAACTCAATGTGTATGTGTGTATGTGTGCACATGTATAGGAAAACAATTTGTTTTGCGTTGCTGGCCACGTGTTTGGCCGATTGGCCAAATGTTTTCTTTGATAACTTGCGCGAATTAATGGATTTGAATGAAATTTTCAGCTTATGTTCATCATATTTTATTACATTTTTTCCAATTTTTAAAAATGTAAAACCATTCATTTACTGGCTTTGAGTGCAACTAACCTCAATTTAAATATTTGGGGAAATTCGGAGCCAGTATTCAAAATTTAACAAAAATCAAAATTAGATAAAATAAATATAAAACTTACAAAAAAAATTGGGGACTCTAGCTATAAAGACGTGAGAGATATAATTTTATAACGAACATTCGATAATGTTTTTAATCGATGACATTAAAACTAAAATAGTTATCGACTTTTTTTAGCAAACTCGATCTTTTCGTGCTATTCACGGACCTACATTAAAAATTTCAAGTCTCTAGCTCTTATAGGTTCTGAGAACGACGCGTTCATACATACGGACAGACAGACGGACAGACGGACATGGCTATATCAACTCGGCTTGTCATCCTGATCAAGAATATATATACTTTATGGGGTCTGCCACGCCTCCTTCTGCCTGTTACATACATACGCCTTTCAACAAAAACATTATACCCTGAATTCCCATTTTCAATGGGTTCAGGGTATAAAAATAGATCTATATAAATATATGTAGCTGACAAACGACGAAGTACTTACCCAGTATTGATCTGCGCCAACCTGCTACAGAAGGCGCATCCAGATGTCCAGCAATGTCCACGGATGTCCAGGGCTGCGAATGACAAGGATTGGAACAGGTGTTTGCTTACATACCCGCATACACCTGTTACTCGCTGACACACAAAGTCCATTAAAGCTGCAAATAAGAAACGAAAATTGTTAATTGTTAATTGTATATACTATATGTTAATTTGTATTATTGATTACTTATTGTTATATGTTAAGATTTATTTATTGTTCGTATTAAGATAAATTTATATATTTATTCAGTTTATTGTTGTTGTTATTGGTTAAGTAACCTACCCCAACGTGGCCGCAGCTTAATTGGCGACATGCCAACTTAGCGGCCACGCCAATATCGATAAAATATCGACCACCAAGCCTGAGATGCCAGACCGGCACATGTAACGAAGGCGCCAACAACACAATACGTTACGCGACAACAAAACCGAGAGAAGTTGCTCAAACCCTAGAGTAATCGGTCGGATTTAACATAATCTATAGCCCACGCTCCAGGCCGGAGGTGGTGTTGCGCTGCGCCGCTCCTCCAACACATTTCAATCGCGAACACCGCATTGTACACCGAGACAAACTCTATTGAAATAAAATTAAAGTGAATAAAAAGCAAATAAAATTTCTTATTAATTCTAAATGGGAAACATAAAATATAAAATAAAAATTCAGAGTGTAGCCCATAAATTAAAAAAAAAAAACATTTTTATACAAAAAGTGAATAAATATATATATTTTATATATATACAGGCGAACATATACTGGCGACTGGATTTTTTGTGACGCATAAAAGCAGACAACAACTATATGATGGCAGCCAACTATAATTCTGACGACTCCATGGAACTGCTACTTGGGATGAGCGAGCCCACTGGCCAGAGGAGCCGCCGACAATCAGCCGCAGCCGCTGCCGCGGCTGAAGCTGAGACATTGGAGAGCGGTGTATTGTATCCATACTGTCTGATTCAGACGAATCGATCCCCCCGTTCATCGACACAACGGCCGACCTGGCGTTGCTGGAGGAGATGTTCTCATTAGAGAAGCCAGCAAAGGGTCCCCAGATGGCGCCAAAAAAAGCGACAGAAAAGGCGCCAAAAGTAGCGCCAGGCGCCACAAAAAAGGAGGGAGAGAGCGATGAAAAGCCACTCTCACCAACACACAGGAAGTGTCAAAGAGAGGCAGCCACCTCTAGAAATTCCCTTCCGCTCACTCACACTAACACACTAGCCCAGCCTCAGCTAGCATTGAGAGAGGCACGACATGCAGTGCAGCCAGAAAGCGCACTTTTCCAGCCTCAACAGCAAACACACAAACAAACACAAATAAAAGCCGACACAAATACTTACATGCATCGCATGAAGCCGAAGAGCGCGCACACACATACACGGCCACTACAAATAGACCAAAGACAAAATAAGAGAGATAAGGCAGCAGCACTAAACCACACATATACATACAGAAACACTCTCTTGACTGACGCTGCAAACGCAAAGACAAATACAAATACAAACGTAAAGACTGCCGATACACTGACGAACGCAATTAAGAGCGCCTATACAAATACCAAAGAAAACGTAATGACGAACGCGCTCACAATGATCACTAATACAGATACAAACACAAAAGCAACTACAAATACGAGCATAAGCGCAAGCGCAATGCCAATTATGGCAACGAGTAGCATTAATTTAAATTCTAACTTAAATTTAAATTTAAATACATCTGAAGTACAAAGGTGGCTTTCTAAGGTGCCACCATTGCTCCCCATGAACTGCCACAAGCAATGGCAGCTCCAGCAAATTCAGCTTCATGGCAATCGCCATTGAAGCGTAGATGTGGCGAAATGGACGAGTCGAGGAAGAAGATCTTTCTGACCTGGACTCGCCATTCCAAACGCCACAATTCAAAAGCGATTACGCCAAGAGGCTGCAGATGAGAGTCAAGCAGAGGCGGCAGCAACAGCAGCTACAGCTACAGCAGCAGCAGCAACAACAACAACAAGCAGCCAGAGCAACAATAACAGCAAGAAATTGAGCAGCAAATGGATTGCCAGCCACGCCCAGCTGAAGAGCAGCAACAGCAGCCGCAAAAAGATAACAATAAAGCCATTAAAGTTAAAACTAAAGTGCCTTTTGTTTTTCTGCCACCCGTGCCGCAAATAGTACCACTGCTGGATAAGCTGCAAAGCAGGGAAATTCATCACAAGAACAATGTCTAATGATGGTCTGCGTATAGAATGCGATAATATGCAAACATACGAGGCCATCATGTAGACTTTAAATAAAGATGGCACCCACTTGCATACACAACAACAGCGCAGCCAGAGGGGGTATAGGGTGTGCATTAAGCACATTCACCACTCTACCCCCTGTGAATGGCTTAAGGCGCGGCTAATAGATCTCGGGAATGAGATACGTTACGTTAAAAACGTAAAGAAACGTTTCACGGGCAAGCCTGTGAACGTGTTCGAGGTGGAGTTGCAGCCCAAAATGGATGGCAGCCATACCCGCATCCTGGAGCTCACAGAGCTAAGCGGGCAGGCAGTGAGGGTCGAGAGGATAGCTAAGCCGATCGATGCCATCGCTGTCAGGCATTTGGGCACACGAAAAACTATTGTAGGCGGCAACTTAGATGTATGAAGTGTGCAGAAGAGCACGCTTCGACCGCCTGCACTAAATCTAGACAGGCAGCCCCTAAATGCGCTAATTGCTGTGGCGAGCATATTAGTAGATATAAGGGCTGTCCTGTCCACAAATCCTGACCAATGATCACCAACGCCATCCAGGAAATGTCCAACGATGATGATGAGGGCATCCAAAAAATCCAGGATGACATAAGGGGACATGGAAAACAAATTCTAATTAGTAAAAATTAAACAAAAACCACACAAACACTACACTTACCTGAGGCCGCGCTGCAGCCGCCAAACAACTGCCCAAGGCGGCACAAATCCTGACCAATGATCACCGACGCCATCCAGGAGATGTCCAGCAATGATGATAAAGGCATCCAAAATAGTCCAAGATGACATGCGGCGACATGGCAAACAAATATATTTTAGTAAAAATATATAAAAATCACACAAACAACATACTTACCTGAGGCGCTGCAGCTGCCAAACAGCTGCCCAATGCAGTACCATGACTTACCAGAGAGCGTCGGCGTCGTCCAAGAGATGTCTAACGATGATGATGAAGACGTCCAACGATGACCACGAACACCGGCGACGCCAATGAAATCCATATACATTAGTATATGAACACACATTAATAATACATACACTTACCTTTACACAGCTATTCCTGGCGGTGCCGCAAGATGTCCATCGATGCCCTCCAGATGCTCCAGTGAAGTCCTCCAGATGCCCAGCAACTAAAATAAAGAAAAAACAAAATAAATAAATAATATTATAAACATAACCTGACAACATACTTACCGAGTATAGATCGCTGCCGCCACACGGCGGCCCATGACTGCGCCGATCTGCTCCAGGGGGCGCACCTCCCAAAACCCAGTGATGTCCATAGATGTTCGGAGGCTGCAAAGAAAAGAAGAAGATTAAAATGTTCTTCAACCAAAGCTGAGGATTGCGACAGGTGCATACTTACGCATGTGGATGTGTATGTGTGTGCGCCTGAAGCTAGCTGGCGAGGCGGCCCATGCACCATGAGAGCGCCGATTCCCCACAAACCCAAATCCTAAAATAGCTGCAAAAAGAGAGAAAAAAATTATTGTATATATTAACGTAAAAAATTTAGTTAAGTTTATTTATTGTTAGTAATTAAGTCACGTTATTGTTACCGTCCACACCTCCAGCCAACCCCCCCCAATGGCAGCTGCCAACTCGAACAACTCGAACAACTCGAACAACAGCTGTCACGCCATTATACCAGAGCTTGCAATTAACAGTTTAGCGTTTTTCGTCACGCTCAAAGTCAGAGCAGGAGCGAAAAAGAAAATATTCCGCTCGCTCTGAGCAAGAGCGATTTTTTCTTGTCTGAATCGGTCTTCGCATGAGGGTTGTTTTTGGGTTTTTGGGCGATCGTTATTGCTGGGAAAATCTGTTCGCGAGCGGAAAATTTTTTGTTCGCGAGCTGAGCCCCAGCAAGTGAGCAAATGATCGAAAAGTCAATGAAAAAGGTCTTTTGACACTCTTACAATAATTTGCCTTGTTGGAAAAAATGATTTTTTTTTTATTAATATGTTATTTAACTAGTACTAAACTTATACTGCATATTGTTAAGTTAAATATCTAATTATACATTTAAATTGCGCTTATTGAACTTCGCCGTTCATTAATATGAAATGCAGGGCTAAAAATAAGTTGCTGATTAGAACTACCTGTGCAAGCGCATTTTAATGGGGCAGTTTAAGCTTGATATCATTAAAAAATTGAAATATTTAGTAAATGTAAGATACAAACTTGCGACGCAAGAATATTTTGCGTACTTTGATTAATATCATACACAAAGTACGTTTGCATCGCACATGAACATGCATCAGTCGCCCAAAGACCTTTTTCTTAATTTTACCAAGCGTTCGCTCGCGGTCTGACCGAAACAAATGAGAAACGAAAAAACGGTTGTAGTCCGAGCGCGAGCGAACTGAGCGAAGACCCTTTGTTTTCGCTCGCTCGCGAGCATTTTCGTCAAATACTCAGTGAAAACTGTTATTCGAAGACCACGCAAAATGCTCAACTGTTATTTGCGAGCTCTGCATTATACCGATGAATAGTCGAACGCCACGCCCGAGATGCCAGACCGGCACCAAGCAACCCATGTAACGAAGGCGCCAACAACAAACAAATTACACCATTAAAGGCCGAGACCAGTTGCTCAAAAACACGAAGAGTAATCATTCGACCTGTGATCATCGTTCGCCCAGCGCCCGATTCAACTTTGTCGAATCGCAAGTGCAGCGCTCGAGGCCGGAGGTGGAGTGCGCTATACCCACCGCCGCAATCCAACCGTGAGCAGCGCTGACAGGCCTCACCAAGCATACACACGAGAGAAAAAAATCTTAAAATAAAGTGATTTAAGACTTAAAGCTATTAAATATCTTGTAATTTACTAAAAATGGGAAATTAAACAAGTGAAAATCAAATCAATTAACAATTGAAGCAAGTAAGTGGATAAAGTGCATAAAGTGTTTCTTTTTTAACTAAAGTGACTGCAAATAAAGTTCGCCGCATAAAGAAGGCAACGAATTCAACGAATTCAAAAGATGACAGCCAATTACGAACCAGACGACTCCATGGAGATGCTACTCGGAGAGCGAGCCAGCTGGACAGAGGAGCCGCCGACAATCAGCCGCAGCAGCGGCAGAAATTGAGACACTAGAAAACGGTGAGTGTATCGTGTCTGTACTGTCCCTGACAGATTCAGATGCGCCCAACTCATCGTTCTTTAACGAAACGGCCGATGAAGCCAGCATGCCATTGTTGGAGGAGATATTCTCCTTGGATAGGCTAATTGGGGACCCCAAGAAGGCGCCAGAAAAAACGGTCCAAAAGTGGCGTCAGTGCTGCCGCCGCCAAAAGAAAGTCCAAAAGAAAGCCTAAAAACAACACCAATACAAGCAGTGCGAGCGAGAAGTCCACTGCTTCACACATTCACACGCCAACAAAGCAGTGCAGGGCGAGAGAACGAAACTCGAAAGTTTCACACCCACAGTCACTAACACCGACACCAACATGCTCGCTCAGCTAGATTTTTAGAGAGCGCGCACGCCCAACACAGACACAAATACACACAAACACAAACATTAACACGAACAGTACTTACCTGCAACGAATGAAGCCGAAGAGCGCGCGCACAGCCAGTGAAAGAGAAGGCAGAACTAAACAACACATACACACACACACACACATAAATTCGACTGACTTGACAGATGCTGCAAAAGCTCACACAAATACAACTTGTGTTACAAGCAAATACAAATATGTGCGCAAGCGCAAGCGCAAATCCAAATACCCGCGCAAGCGCAAGCACAAGCACAAGCACAATACACACTAGAGCAGCAACAAATAATAAAGATCTAAACACAAATGTCTCACTTCACAACATTACCAGTGGAAGTGAGAGCCACTACATAGACATTGAGACCATAACAGACGAACAACTGACAATCAATGTCCAACAACAACAACAGCAGTCCAAAAGGCCGCCAAAAACTAGACAAAGCCTGATTCGCATGGCGCAGATCACATTCGTCGCAAGCTGGACGCAGCAGCAGCAATAACAGATGCAAAGTCCATGGCTATAATGTCGCCACAAGCTAAATCAGCAACAACAATATCTGGAGTCCAGAGATGGCTCTCCAGTGTGCCATCATTGGTGCCACACGAACTAGCTCAACCAATGGCAGCTCAGCCAATATAGTTTCATGGCAATCGCCATTGAAACGCAGATGTGGCGAGATGGATGAGTCCGAGGAGGATGAATTTTCTGATACGGACTACCCATTCAGAACGCCAAAATTTAAAAGCGAATACGCTAGGAGGCTGCAGATGAGGGTAGGCAGCGTCAAAACAGCAGCAAGCAGCATATAAGTTAACGCAAGAAAAGGCTCTGCAGTACAGTCATCGATTGCGGTTCTTTTACCGCTACTTGGCACTCTTTTCGTCTTCTTTTTTATCGCTACGTTTATTATTGCGCTTGGTTTTAGTTTCATTTTTTTATTCAAATAGACAAGTCGCTTCGCTGCGACAAATTAAAGAAAACAAATCGTTTTTTTAAATGGCGCCCGAGCAGGGACCAGGGGTACAATAGAATACCCAGTTTCTAAGTGCGTAATCGGTATAACAATATAGCCCCAAAGTGTTCATACGTTTTTACCGTCGCTGGTTCAAATAATTCTCGCAGTGAAACTCCCATAAATTCATTGTGGCGGGAAAATTTTTAAAATTAGGCACGACAATTAAACAATTATTAAGTGCCAAAACAAACAGCGCGACAATAAAACAATTATTAAGCGCCAAACAACAAAAAATAATTAAAGCATAACAATAACGCAACTATTATGTACGTGCCAAGCAGCAACCGTCAAGGCTATAAGACCCGCTCCTAGCCAACCACTGGATGAAGTGAAGGCCCCGAAACCTGAGTAGGACAACACGACACCAAAAAAGGGGATTTTCGACCTTCCGCAGAGGATGACCACAGCTGCTATAATATTGCAAGTTAAAATAAGAAAAAGTAATCAAAAATAGAATTAACCGTCATAGTCAGGAATAACGCCTTCTTGACGCTTAGTGGCTGGCCTTGGACTATTGCTAATGTCCTCGGTCTGGAGTGTCCTCCAGTTGTGTGGTGTGGCCCTATTATAGAAGAACATTTGCATGAGGCTGAGCCCGTTTGGATGCTCAGGTCCTCGCTCTCGTTCACGTTTTGCCCGTAGTTCATTTCTCTTCTTCCACATCTTCTGCTTCGAGGCGTAGTAATGTCGGCAGATGGCTTCCATTGTTGATCCATTCAGATTGTGCGTTTGCCGTCTGTAGGGGGCGGATGTGCTGTTGCAGTTGAGCCACATATCGTGGGCAGTGCATCTTTCGTGGAACATATGGGTCAAAACATCAGTCCGCGCGCTTCGTGGTTGGTGTCGTTTGCAATGAGTTAGCGAAGCGACTGCTTGCCAGTTCGAAAACTTCCTCACCGTTTTAAGACCATATATTTGCTGTCAAGAGTGGCATTGCGAGTGTACCATGAGGCACTCAGGGCATTCATTTATTTTATTTTTCGCACTTTTACTCGCATAATATGGGTTGCAGCTGTCAGCATTCCCAGACTGGTAGTGCGTATTGCCAGATTGGCATGTGATTAGTTGCTTTTATGATCGTTGCCTTGCAGTTTTTTGCCAGTTGGCTGTTGCGTCCGATTAGCCATTCCAGCTTAACATCCTTAAGAGGTTAGTGTGTCGCTTCATATTGAGTTTGCAATCCAATATGACGCCCAAGTATGTGTGAGGGTTTATGCTATAGATTGTGCCAAAGATTTTAGGTGTTATTTCATTGCTCGTCTGTCAACATTTCTCAACGTGAACAGGACGTGGCTAGTCTTGATGTGTTAAGGTTTATAGACCATTTCTTTGCCCATTTTTCGAATTTGCCTAGTAGTCATTGTTTCCGTTAATTTCTGTTATATAATTGTTTGCTGCGCACATTATGACAGGTGTCGTTAGCAAATGTTGATAGCAGCATTTGCTTGTGAAGTATATGTTGTTGGCTGTGATTGTCATTTTTGGTTGGGTTAGGGTAGAGGCATATCTGATGCAAAAATTGTGTGGAGGATTGGTCCCAGTACGCTTCCTTGTGGGACGCCAGTGATTTTACCAGTCCTAGACGTGGTGTCATTACACTTGACAGCAAATCCTTCCTTTGATGTAGCTTTCTTAAGATGTTATATAGTTGGAGTGGCAGCAGCTTGCATAATTTGAGAAGTAGGCCTTCATGCCATACTCTATCAAATGCTTCAGAAATATCTATATCAATCCTGAGCAGAATTGCTTTTCATAGGCACACAGTATGAATTGGGTCAATCTGGCCAGTTGCTGATCGGTGCCGTAAGGTCTGAATCCAAATTGATGGGATGGCGACAGCTTTTTCAAATCCTTTAACTGCAAATAACCTCGTCAGCAGCAATTTTAAAGAGTTTGGCCAGTCCGGAGATTAGGCTGTTTGGGCGGTAGGACTTGGAGGTCCGAGTAGGATTTGCCAGGCTTGGAGGATCAGCGTTATTACTGCATGTTTCATGTGCTGGGGAAACGCCAGTTCTGAGCATTGAATTATATATTAGGAGGTATAGTAGCCTCTTTGTGGCAGTATTTTTATCAATCGGTTGTCGATTTTACCATCCCAGGAGCCTTGGGTTGTTTCAAGCGCTGTAATGGCAGATTTTAGCTCTATTGTTATTGGGCTAATTGGTCGCGGTTGGTGTTGTTGAGCTTGTTGTTGTTGCTGTCGTTTGCTACTTTTCAGCTGACTTAGTTCATCGATTATGATTGTTCGGTCCTTCATTGTGTTGGCAACGCGGGTGCGAATCTTGACTCAAGTGAGTGGCAAGCGCTTCAGCCTTTTCAGCCGTTGTTCGAGTCCATTTGATCTGTACGTCTTCTGGGTAAGATGGTGATATGACCTACGCGTACAGGATTATTTGGCTGTGGCTGTGCCTAATCCTTTTGCTAGGCGCCATAATTTGTTTATGCTAAAAGGGTCTTTATGTCAATGTCTTCGAATAATTTGTTTATATTTTGCCCTTTAGTTTCTGTAGGGCTTTTCTGAGCCTATTCTGGGCCGCTCTGTATTGTGACTTTGCTCTCCGGAGTGCGGGTGGCGTTCAGGATTATTTTACATCGTTGTGTCCATTCAAGCAAGGATTTAGTAGCATTGTCCAACATCGGTACCGGGTGACGCCAGCGGTGAGGCTGTCGGTTTGCGTTGATGTTCCTAAGAAAACACATTTATAGCATCGTCAATGTCATCTTGGATACTATGTCCGTGTTCAGATGGATTAGCCTCCCAAGGAGTCCTGAACTGTCTTTGTCTTATTCTCTGCATCCTTAGTGAGGGTGGGCCACCGCCTGGTCGTCGGTGCCCTCTGGAATCGGCCAGTATGGAGATCTATGCGTAGTGGTAGATGGTCCGAATCTAGTTCTGCTTGTGGATCGTATTTTCAGACGCATGCCATTCATGCTACCATATACGGCAAAGTCAATAGCCGATGGTTGCTTCCTGTCTATCGTGTAGGGTAATGGGTGGCTCCCCAGTTGCCAGGACATTGTAGCGTCTGTGTGACTGAATTGAGCTCAAACGAGCTTTGCCTCTTTGGCAAGTGCGTGTTTCCCCACCACGAGTGCTTGGCGTTTCAGTCACCGCAGAGAGGGAAGTCGGAAGCAGGACTTAGTAGTGTTTGAAAGTGGCTCTTAGTCCACTCGTAGGTTGGTGGGAAATATATCGGAGCCACAACTACCACATCTTCTGGTTTGTCTTTTGTACGTAGCAGCGCAACTGGAGAACTTTGAACATATGGCGTTCTGATGGTTTAGAGAGCAGCATGTCTGACGTCGGTTTTGACGAGAGTAGCTACCCTCCACCTGGGCGGCGAGCTGGGGTTAGTGGCAGCATATGCTGTAGTCAGAATGTTGATGATATCGGAAGTTTGGGGGAATCTTCGTCTCAGTTTATTAGCATTATTTGTATACCTTCCCTTTTCATAAACAATTCCAATTTATGAGCTTTGTTGCGCACTCCACACGCGTTCCAGAAGGCCATTTATATGCGATGCCATTCTTGGAGCTGTGTGCGTGCTTGGATGGCAGCCCGATGCCATGGTGGTGCGGTTGTCGCTGTGACTGGTGGTTGGCGATGAGTTATCTATTTCCTCTATACATTATTGTGTTCATTTGCTGTTGTGTTTTGCAGATCGCTGTGCTGTTGCTGCTTATGTTGCTGTTGCTGGCCTATTTGGGGATCAACTGCATGAAGACTGTAACCAGTTGCTCCATTTTTTGTTTAGACCGCTGGAATATAACCATGTTCAATTTAATGGCTTGGTGCAACGGACTCTGAGCTGGGGCCAGTAGTTGGCGACCAGTGTTTGCCAGAGGATGCCTCGTCACGCAGCTGCTGGTTTAGTTTAGCCAGGCGATTTGCCGCTGGACCCTGGTCTCCACTGTTGCTTTGCTGCTGCATCCGTTGTTGTTACAGAGATGCTGTTAACGGTGTTGCTGGAGCTGCCTTTTGGCCATTGTCGCCCAGATTTGATTGGTGGCTGCTATACTCTTGATTGCGAGATGGCCTTTTCAGATGTTTACCCATTGGAGAAGTGTTTTACCTGTGATGGAGGCTGATGCAGCTCTTGCCTGGGTTGCTGTTGTTGGTGCTCGATGCGACGGGTTTCTGTTGCTGGTGTTGGCCATCTTTGCATCACCATTCTTTGTTGGTGACTTAAGACTGACGTTGCCTCGCACCACACTGCTATATGTTAGCTGACGATCGTGACTGCTGGTGTGAGGATGCCTTAGGGGAACTTCTGCATCGAATTAGTTGTAGGCTTTGTTTTTATACTCCCGAACCCATTGAAATGGGACCAGGGTATAATGTTTTTGTTGGAAATGTATGTAACAGGCAGAAGGAGGCGTGGCAGACCCCATAAAGTATATATATTCTGATCAGGAGACAAGCCGAGTCGATTTAGCCCTGTCCGTCTGTCTGTCCGTCTGTCCGTCTGTCTGTCCGTATGTATGAACGCGTCGTTCCAGAACCCATAAGAGTCAGAGACTTAAATTTTTATGCAGGTAATGCGGAATAGTACGAAAAAGATCTAGTTTGTTAAAAAAGTCGATAACTATTTTAGTTTTAATGTTATCGATTCAAAACTTTATCGAATGTTAGTTATAAAATTATATCTCCCACGTCTTTATAGCTAGAGTCCACAATTTTCTTTGAAGTTTTACATTCATTTTATCTAATTTTGATTTTTGTTATATTTTGGATACCGGCTCCAAATTTCCTAAATATTTAAATTGAGGTTAGTTGCATCAAAGCCAGTAAATTAATGGGTTTACATTTTTAAAAATTGTAATAAAAATATGATGAACATAAGCTGAAAATTTCATTCAAATCCATTAATTCGCGCAGAAGTTATTAAACGAAACATTTGGCCAATCGGCCAAACACGTGACCAGCAGCGCAAAACAAATTGTTTTCCCCATACATGTGCACACATACACACATACACACATACACACACACACACACTGAGCTGCGTGCATCTAGGCAAATTCTAAAACCCGCAAGTTTTAGTGTACACATTTCCAATAGATGGCGCCATAATTTGTTAATTATCAGCTGTTCAATTGAATCGAAATACGGATGGCGCTATGCTATCGAACCATAGATGGCGCTATTGGATAAACAATTGAAAATTAAAAAAAGCGCAAATAACAAGATATTTAATAGCTTTAAGTTTTAAAATCACTCTATTTTAATTTCAAGATTTTTTAAATTTTGAACCCATTGAAAAATGAGAAATCAGGTATAATGTTTTGGTTGAAATGTGAAATGGCGTAACAGGCAGAAGGAGGCGGCAGACCCCGTAAAGTGTATATATTCTTGATCAGGCATGCCGAGTCGATTTAGCCCTGTCCGTCCGTCTGTCCGTCCGTCTGTCCGTTGTCTGTCCGTCTGTCCGTCTGGTTGTCCGTATGTATGAACGCGTCGTTCTCAGAACTAATAAGAATGAGCCTTGAAATTTTTATGTAGGTCCGTGAATAAAGTACGGAAAAGATCGAGTTTGTTAAAAAAAGTCGATAACTATTTTAGTTTTAATGTTATCGATTAAAAGCATTATCGAATGTTAGTTATAAAATTAAATCTCCTAATGTCTTTATAGCTAGAGTCCCCAATTTTTTTTGTAAGTTTTATATTATTTTATCTATTTTTGGTTTTTGTTGGGAATTTTGATACTGGCTCCAACTTTCCCCAAACATTTAAATTGGAGGTTCGTTGCACTCAAAGCCAGTTAATGAATGGGTTTGCGTTTTTAAAATTGGAAAAATCTAATAAAATATGAGAATACAAGTTGAAAATTTCATTCAAATCCATTAATTCGCGCAGAAGTTAAACAAAACATTTGGCCAATCGGCCAAACAGACCAGCAGCGCAAACAAAATTGTTTTCCTATACATGTGCACACATACCATACATTGAGTTGCGTGCATCTAGAAATTCTCGCTTCCACAAGTTTTAGTGTACTTATTTCCAATAGATGGCGCTATGATTTGCTAATTATCATTGTTCAATAAATCGAAACATGGATGGCGCTATGCTATCGAACTACAGATGGCGCTATTAGCAACCAATTGAAAATGAATTGAATTTAGTTTTCTGTGCGTTTATACGAAATGCTAATTATGCAGTATTTTTTAAAAACGCAGATAGCGCGGGCTGGTATCTCCTAGTCGGGACCCCCCACCAGTTTTCTACTTTGTTTTTACTTATTTTATTTATTTGTCATGTTGTCGCCGATCTTTTCTGGACATCGTCATATTCATCGCTGGACTTTTCTTGGGCCTCTTCCTTGCCCTTGTCAAGTGCTGCTCCTGTTTGGGCAGTTGAGTTCCGCTGCAGTGCAGCCTCAGGAAGTGGTAAGTTTGTGTTAGCCGTTTGTTTATGATTATTTTAATTTTAATTTCTTTCAGCATATTGTAGTTTGAATACTGTGTTCACTCTACTGCCCCGAGCGATCAGGTTGTTGCTGGCGAATCAATGGCGCCAGCTGCAAAAAGTATTAAACAGCTGGTCCATTCTCGTTTCCCATACGGCTGAACATTACTATGTTCAGCTCGAGAGCCTTCAGCATCTGACTGCTCGGTGCTGATTCGTCTTCGTGGATCTGGTGTCGGCTCTCCATTGTTGGCAGTCCTCAGCTGCTGCTGGGACTGGCCAATGCCTCTGCAGGATTTCGCCGTTTATTACGTCGCTGTTACTGATGCCAATTCAGATCCGGCGCTTGTTGACGCCTATCCTTTCCAGTGCATCGCGAATTTGCTGCTGGCAGATTGCTCGATGCTGCGCCATTTCTTCATGGATGTTGCTGTTCGTGGCCGATGCTCTCCCCGGCCGAGGCTCGCTTGCGCTGGGGCTTACGCTCCTTTCCCAGCATTTCGAGTTCGGTCGAAGAGGGCCATTTTATATGGCTTATAAGACGTTTTCGTCCTATTAGGCAGCAGCAGCTACAGCACGAGGTGGGGACTCGATCCTCGCCGAGGAAGGCTGTTGTTGTTGTTGCCGCTGTGTTTGCTGCTGTTGATGGCGGCCATTGTCTTTGACCAGATGGTGCCTTTACTGGCGTTTTATGGTTGCTCTCGCCACGCACTATACGGCTATATGTTAGCTCATGCTAGCCGTGCTGCAGTGTAATTTATTTTTAGTTGTACTTTATTTTTATACTCCTGAAAAATGTTAAATCAGGGTATAATGTTTTTGTTGAAATGTATGCAACAGGAGAAGGAGGCGTGGCAGACCCTATAAAGTATATATATTCTTGATCAGGATGACAAGCCAAGTGGATATAGCCATGTCCGTCTGTCCGTCCGTCCGTCCGTCCCTTCTGTCCGTCTGTCCGTATAAAAGGAACGCGCCGTTCTCAGAACCTACAAGAGCTAGAGAATTGAAATGACTTTTATGTAGGTTCCTGTATAGCACGAAAAGATCGAGCTTGTTTCAGAAATTCGATAACTGTTATCGTTTTATTGTTATCGATTAAAACGCAAATCTAAATTAAACTATAAAATTTATCTAATACATCTTTCTAGCTAGAGTCTTTAAATTGAGCATTTAGTGTTAAGTGTAAGCCTTTACGCAATTTCGGTTTTTCTTAAATTTTGGGTGCCACGCCCTTCGCCTCAAATTTGTAACTCCCGTATATCAAATACTAGAGACTTGAAAGCCTGGGCACATACATACATATGGATGACATGATCACGCCCAACAAGTTGGATCAAAATCGTTGGTCTAGAAAAAGCGTTGCTAAACATTTAATTTCCCATAACATTGGCATGCAAATAGCAGCCATAGAACAGCTGACGCAACGACTTGCGCTTGTGTATGCGTGCGCCTGTATGTGTGTGTATGTTTTGTTTAATGAACGTATATGCATGTGCATATAAAAGAAATGTGAAGAATGCTTGTATGAGGGTTCAGTTGAGCGCAGTCGAGCGGGTCTCGACTAGAGTTTTCTTATTTGTTTATTTTGTATTTGCGCTCGTCGCTGCTTCGTCTCAGCTGCTTTAGCTCCTTAGCAGCTTTATAAGATTGCAGCCTGGACTGGCTTTGTAGACAGGACAGCTCCAGCTACTAATATGCTCGCCACCGCAATTAGCGCATTTAGGGGCTGCCTGTCTAGATTTAGTGCAGGCGGTCGAAGCGTGCTCTTCTGCACACTTCATACATCAAAAATGCCGCCTACAATAGTTTTTCGTGCCCAAATGCCTGACAGCGATGGCATCGATCGGCTTAGCCATCCTCGACTCCTCACTGCCTGCCCGCTTAGCTCTGTGAGCTCCAGGATGCGGGTATGGCTGCCATCCATTTTGGGCTACAACTCAATTCCTCGAAATACGTTCACAGGCTTGCCCGTGAACGTTTTCATGCTTTAATGCAACGTATCTCATCTCTGAGATCTATTAGCCGCGCTCTTCATTCAGGTAGAATGGTGAATGTGCTTAATGCACACCCTATACCCCTCTGGTGCTGCTGCGTGTGAAGTGCAAGTGTTTACTTCCTTTATTTAAAAGTATCCATGATGGCCTCGTATGTTTGCATACATCGCATTCTCTATACGCAGACCATCATTGGGGACATTAATTTTGGGTGATGATTTAATTGCTGGATTGCTTGCAGCTATCCAGCAGTGGCACATTTGCGCACGGTGGCAGAAACAAAGGGTGCTGGGCACTTTAGTTTTAACTTTAATGGTTTATTGTTATCTTTGCGGCTGTTGTTGCCTTCAGCTGGGCGCTGGCGTCCATTTGCTGCCCAATTTCTTGCTGTTGTTGCTCTGGCTGCTGTTGTTGCTGCAGCTGCTGCTCTGGCTGATGTTGTTGTTGCTGCTGCTGCTGTAGCTGTAGCTACTGTTGCTGCCGCCTCTGCTTGACTCTCATCTGCAGCCTCTGGCGTAATCGCTTTTGAATTGTGGCGTTTGGAATGGCGAGTCCGGGCCAGAAATCTTCTCTCGGACCTCTCTTTCGTCCATTTCACATCTACGCTTCAATGGCGATTGCCATGAAGCTGAATTTGCTGGAGCTGCCATTGCTTGTGGCAGTTCATGGAAGCAATGGTGGCACCTAGAAAGCCACCTTGTACTTCAGATGTATTTAAATTTAAATTTAGTTAGAATTTAAATTAATGCTACTCGTTGCCATACTGGCATTGCGCTTGCGCTTATGCTCGTATTTGTAGTTGCTTTTGTGTTTTATTCGTATTAGTGGACGGCCAGAGCGCGTTCGTCATTACGTTTTCTTTGGTATTTGTATTGGCGCTCTTAATTGCGTTCGTCAGTGTATCGGCAGTCTTTACGTTTGTTTTTTTTTTTTTTTTTTTTTTTATTGGTTATTTAATTTATTTGCTGCTTTCTTGTCAGAGACTCTATAGCGCATTTATCACTTTATTTTACTTTAACTCATTCTCACAGTTTCCTAATTCGCCTTTGCTTTCTCACTGCCCACACCCGGCCCCTTTACGTTTGTATTTGTATTTGTCTTTGCGTTTGCGGCGTCAGTCAAGAGAGTGTTTGCATGTATATGTGTGGTTTAGTGCTGCTGCCTTATCTCTCTTATTTAGTCTTTGATTCATTTGTAGTGGCTGTGTATGTGTGTGCGCTCTTCGGCTTCATGCGATGAATGTAAGTATTTGTGTCGGCTTTTATTTGTGTTTGTTGTTGAGCTGGGCAAGTGCGCTCTCTGGCTGCCCTGTATGTCTTGAGGCCTCTCTTAATGATAGCTGAGGCTGGGCTAGTGTGTTAGTGTGATTGAGCGGAAGGGAATTTCTAGAGGTGGCTGCCTTTCGACTTTCCTGTGTGTTGGTGAGAGTGGCTTTCATCGCTTTCTCCTCCTTTTGTTGCGCCTGACGCTACTTTTGGCGCCTTTCTGGCGCTGGCGCCTGGGACCCTTTTGCTGGCTTCTCCACGAGAACATCTCCTCCAGCAACGCCAGGTCGGCCGTTGTGTCGAAGAACGGCGATCGGCGGCTCCTCTGGCCAGTGGGCCTGCTCATCCCAAGCAGCAGTTCCATGAGCGTCAGAATTATAGCTGGCTGCCATCATATAGTTGCTGTCTGCTTTTATGCGTCACAAAAAATCCAGTCACCAGTATATGTTCGCCAGTATATATATAAAAATATATATTTATTCACTTTTTGTTTAAAAATTGTTTTTTTTTTTTAATTTATTGGCTTCACTTTGAATTTTTATTTTATATTTTATATTTTTCCCATTTAGAATTAATAAGAAAATTTATTTGCTTTTATTCACATTAATTTTATTTCAATAGAGTCTGTCTCGGTGTACAATGCAGGTTTCGCGATTGAAATGTGTTGAGGAGTGCCGCAGCGCGCGGGCCTCGAGCGCTGGTCTATAGATTGGTGTTAAATCCGACCGATTACTCTAGGGTTTGAGCAATTTCTCTCGGTTTTGTTGTCGCGTAACGTATTGTGTTGTTGGCGCTTTCGTTACTTGTGCCGTCTGGTATCTCAGGCTTGGTGGTCGATATTTTATCGATAAGCCATCTCAGGACCTAGATATTGTTGTTGCTAATTTAGCTTGTAGGCGACATTATAGCCACGACTTTGAATCTGTTATTGCTGCTGGGTGTCCAGCTTGCGACGAATGTGATCTGCGCCATGCAACCAGGCTGTGTCTAGTTTTTGGTGGCCTTTTAGACTGTTGTTGTTGTTGTTGTTGGGCATTGATTGTCAGTTGTTCGTCTGCGGTCTCAATGTCTATGTAGTGGCTCTCTTCCACTGGTAATGTTGTGAAGTGAGACATTTGTGTTTAGATTTTTATTACTTGTTGCTGCTCTAGTGTGTATTGGGCTTGTGCTTGCGCTTGCGCGGGTATTTGGATTTGCGCTTGCGCACATATTTGTATTTGCTTGTAAGTTTACGTTTGTATTTGTGTGAGTCATTGCAGCATCAGTCAAGTCAGTCGACTAATGTGTGTGTGTGTGTGTGTGTATGTTGTTTAGTTCTGGCCTTCTCTTCAGCGCTGCGCGCGCGCTCTTCGGTTTACTAAGTTGCAGGTAAGTATTGTTCGTGTTAATGTTTGTGTTTGTGTGTATTTGTGTCTGTGCTTTCTGGGCAAGTGCGCGCTCTCTTAAATCTAGCTGGCGAGCATGTTGGTGTCGGTGTTAAAAGAAGGATCGTGGGTGTGAAACTTTCGAGTTTCGTTCTTTCGCCCTGCACTGCTTTGTTGGCGCGAATGTGTGCGACAGTGTGTATTGGTGTTGCCAGGCTTTCTTTGACTTTCTTTGGCGGCGGGCAGCAACTGACGCCACTTTTGGCGCCGTTTTTTCTGGCTCCGTTTTTTCTGGCGCCTTCTTGAGCCCCCCAATTAGCCTATCCAAGGAGAATATCTCCTCCAACAATGCCATGCTGGTTTAAAGAACGATGAGCGGCGGATCTGAATCAGTCAGGGACAGTACAGACACGATACACCTACCGTTTTCTAGTACCTCACTTCGCCGCTGCTGTGGCTGATTGTCGGCGGCTACCTGTCCAGCCGGCTCGCTCATCCCGAGTAGCATTCCATGGAGTCGTCTGGTTCGTAATTGGCTGTCATCTCTTTAATTCGTTGAATTCGTTGCCTTCTTTTTATGCGTGAACTTTATTTGCAGTCACTTTAGTTAAGAAAAACACTTTATGCACTTTATGCACTTGCTTCAATTGATAATTGATTTGATTTTCACTTGTTTAATTTCCCATTTTTAGTAAATAACAAGAATTTTAATAGCTTTTAAGTTTTAAATCACTTTATTTTAATTTCCAAGATTTTTTTCTCTCGTGGTATGCTTGGTGAGGCGCCTGTCAGCGGCGCTCACGGTTGACGGCGGCGGTGGGTATAGCGAGGGACAGCGCACTCCACCTCCGGCCTCGAGCCGCTGCGCTTGCGATTCGACAAGGGATTGAATCGGGCGCTGGGCGAACGATGATCACAGGTCCGAATGATTACTCTTCGTGTTTTTTGAGCAACTGGTCTCGGCCTTTAAATGGTGTAATTTTGTTTGTTGTTGGCGCTCTCGTTACATGGGTTGTGGCGTTCGACCATTCATATTAGGTAATGGCGTGACAGCTGTTGTTCGAGTTGCTCCGAGTTGGCAGCTGCCAGGGGGAGGGGGGATTGGGCTGGAGGTGTGACGATAACAATAACAGTGACTTAATTACCAACAATAAAATAAACTTTACTAAAATTTTTTTTACATTTAATTTATACAATAATTTTTTCTTTTTTGTGCCATTTTAGGACTTGTGTGGGGAATCGGCGGTCGGTGCATGGGCCTCCTTGCCAGCTAGCTTCAGCAATAGCGCCATACACATCCATGCGTGCGCGCACTCTGTCGCAATCCTCAGCTTTGGTTGAAGAAAAATTTTAATCTTTCTTTTCTTTGCAGCCTCCGAAGATTTCTGACATCACTGGGCTTTGGAGTAAAAGTGGACTTGGAGCATATCGGCGCATTCATGGGCCGGCGTGGCGGCATGATCTATACTGGGTAAGTATATTGTCAGGTTATGTCTATAATATTATTTATTTATTTTTTTCGTCTTTTCTTTTAGTTGCTGGGTATCTGTGGACTTCACTGAGCATCTGAGTGGCATCGATGGACATCTTGCGGCCATATCGTAGTCGCCCCTGGCTTGTGCAGCACCAGAGTAGCTGTGTAAAGGTAAGTGTATGATTATTAATGTGTGTTCATATACTAATGTATATGGATTTCATTGGCGTTGCCGGTGTTCTCGTGGTCATCGTTGGACGTTTTCATCATCAATGTTAGACATCTGTTGGACGACGCCGGTGCTCTTTGTTGAGTTTTGGTGCAGCCTTTGGCACTGTATGGTATGGCCGCAGCGCAGCCTCAGGCGTTGTTTGAGTATTTTTTACATATATTTTATTAATATATATTTATTTGCCATGTCGCCGTATGTCATCCTGGATTTCTTTGGATGTCTTTTTCATCATCATCGTTGGACATTTTGATGGCAAATGGTGACTCGGTCAGAATTTGTGCCGCCATGGGTAGTTGTTTGTCGGCTGCAACGCAGCTTCAGATAAGTGTAGGGTTTTAGTATTTTTATATATTTTATTAATATATTTGTTTTTGCCATGTCGCCGTATGTCATCCTGACTATTTTAAATGCCTTCATCATCATCGTTGAACATTTCCTGATGGCGTCGGTGATCATTGGTCAGATTTGTGCCGCCTTGGGCAGCTGTTTGGCGGCAAGTAGCGAATCCTCGCGAGTATTTTGTTTGTGTTTATTTGTGTACATATATTAATTCATTTATTTATTTTCTATGCTATTGGCTATCATTATGGACTTTATTGTACATCAGGCGCTTCATTGGGCATCTCTTGGGCAGCGTCTGTGCCCATTGGTCAGGTGGAGTGTCGCATATAAACAGTGCAGCCCTCAAGGTATGCAATTGAATTTATTATTTGCTTTTTTATACCCTGAACCCATTGAAAATGAGAAATCAGGGTATAATAGTTTAGTTGAAATGTATGTAAAAGGCAGAAGGAGGCGTGGCAGACCCCATAAAGTATATATATTCTTGACCAGGTCGACGAGCCGAGTTGATATAGCCATGTCCGTCTGTCCGTCTGTCCGTCCGTCTGTCCGTATGTATGAACGCGTCAGTTCTCAGAACCTATAAGAGCCAGAGACTTTAAATTTTTTATGCAGGTACGTGAATAGCACGAAAAGATCTAGTTTGTTGGGAAAAAAGTCGATAACTATTTTAGTTTTAATGTTATCGATTCAAAACTTTATCGAATGTTAGCTATAAAATTATATCATTCTAATGTCTTTATAGCTAGAGTCCACAATTTTTCTTTGAAGTTTTACATTCATTTTATCTAATTTTGATTTTTGTTATATTTGGATACCGGCTCCAAATTTCCCCAAATATTTAAATTGAGGTTAGTTGCACTCAAAGCCAGTAAATTAATGGGCTTACATTTTTAAAAAATTGTAATAAAATATGATGAACATAAGTTGAAATTTCATTCAAATCCATTAATTGCGCAGAAGTTATTAAACGAAACATTTGGCCAATCGGCCAAACACGTGACCAGCAGCACAAAAACAAATTGTTTTCCTATACATGTGCACACATACACACATACACACACACACACCGAGCTGCGTGCATCTAGCAAATTCTAAAACCTGCAAGTTTTAGTGTATTGGCTATTTCCAATAGATGGCGCTTATAATTTGTTAATTATCAGCTGTTCAATTGAATCGAAACATGGATGGCGCTATACACGAACCATAGATGGCGCTATTGGCTAAACAATTGAAAATTAAAAAAGCGCAAATAACAAGATATTTAATAGCTTTGTTTTAAATCACTCTATTTTAATTTTCAAGATTTTTATACCCTGAACCCATTGAAAATGAGAAATCAGGGTATAATGTTTTTGCTGAAATGTGAATGTATGTAACAGGCAGAAGGAGGCGTGGTAGACCCTATAAAGTATATATTCTGATCAGGGAGACAAGCCGAGTCGATTTAGCCCTGTCCGTCCGGTCTGTCCGTCCGTCTGTCCGTCCGTCTGTCCGTCTGTCTGTCCGTATGTATGAACGCGTCGTTCTCAGAACTAATAAGAGCTAGAGCCTTGAAATTTTTATGTAGGTCCGTGAATAGAAAAGATCGAGTTTGTTAAAAAAAAGTCGATAACTATTTTAGTTTTAATGTTATCGATTAAAAGCATTATCGAATGTTAGTTATAAAATTAAATTCTTAATGTCTTTATAGCTAGAGTCCCCAATTTTTTTTTGTAAGTTTTATATTTATTTTATCTATTTTTGGTTTTTGTTAAATTTTTGATACCGGCTCCAACTTTCCCCAAACATTTAATTGGAGGTTCGTTGCACTCAAAGCCAGTTAATGAATGGTCATGTTTTTAAAATTGGAAAAAATCTAATAAAATATGATGAACATAAGTTGAAAATTTCATTCAAATCCATTAATTCGCAGAAGTTATTAAACAAAAACATTTGGGCTAATCGGCCGTTACCGTGACCAGCAGCGCAAAACAAATTGTTTTCCCTATACATGTGCACACATACACACACACACACATTGAGCTGCGTGCATATAGCAAATTCTCGGGCCTACGTTTTATGTACTTATTTCCAATAGATGGCGCTATGATTTGTTAATTATCAGCTGTTCAATAAATCGAAACATGGATGGCGCTATGCTATCGAACCATAGATGGCGCTATTAGCAAACCAATTGAAAATGAATTGAATTTAGTTTTCTGTGCGTTTATACGAAATGCTAATTATGCAGTATTTTTAAAAACGCAGATAGCGCGGGGTTTAGGTATCTCCTAGTCGGGACCCCCGACTAGAGTTTTCTTACTTGTTTTTATTTATTTTTATTTATTTGTCATGTTGTCGCCGATCTTTCTGGACATCGTCATATTCATCGCTGGACTTTTCTTGGGCCTCTTCCTTGCCCCTTGGTCAAGTGCTGCTCCTGTTTGGGCAGTTGAGTTCGGCTGCAGTGCAGCCTCAGGGAAGTGGTAAGTTTGTGTTAGCCGTTTGTTTACTATTTTAATTTAATTTCTTTCAGTACATTGCAGGTGGCCGAATTGCGCTGTCTCGAGCGATCAGGCTGTTGCTGGCGAATCAATGGCGCCAGCTGCAAAAGTATTAAACAGCTGGTCCATTCTCGTTTCCATACGGCTGAACATTACTATGTTCAGCTCGAGAGCCTTCAGCATCTGATCGCTCGGTGCTGATTCGTCTTCGTGGATCTGGTGTCGGCCTCCATTGTTGGCAGTCCTCAGCTGCTGCTGGGACTCAGCCAAATGCCTCTCGGCAGGATTTCGGCTGCTTATTGGCGTCGCTGTTACTGATGCCAATTGTGGATCCGGCGTCAAGCTGACGCCTATCCTTTCCAGTGCATCGCGAATTTGCTGCTGGCAGATTTCGCTCGATGCTGCGCCATTTCTTCATGGATGTTGCTGTTCGTGGCCGGGATGCCTTCCGGCCGAGGCTCGCTTGCGCTGGGGCTTACGCCCTTTCCGCATTTCGAGTTCGGTCGAAGAGGGCCATTTATGGCTTATAAGACGTTTTCGTCCTATTAGCAGCAGCAGCCGCAGCACGAGCTGGGGACTCGATCCTCGCCGAGGAAGGCTGCTCGTTGCCGCTGCCAGTTGCTGCCGTTGATGGCGCATTGTCTTGACCAGATGGTGCCTTACTGGCGTTTTATGGTTGTTTCCGCCACGCACTATACGGCTATATGTTAGCTCATGCTTAGCCGTGCTGCAGTATAATTTATTTTTAGTTGTAATTCTTATTTTTATACCGGAAAATGTTAAATCAGGGTATAATGTTTCGTTGAAATGTATGTAACAGGGAGAAGGAGGCAGACCCCATAAAGTATATATTCTTGATCAGGATGACAAGCCGCCGGATATAGCCATGTCCGTCTGTCCGTCCGTCCGTCCGTCCGTCCGTCCGTCTGTCCGCATGTATGAACGCGCCGTTCTCAGAACCAACAAGAGCTAGAGAATTGAAATGACTTTTATGGTTCCTGTATAGCACGAAAAAGATCGAGCTTGTTTCAGAAATTCGATAACTGTTATCGTTTTATTGTTATCGATTAAAAACGCAATCTAAATTAAACTATAAAATTCTATCTTTTATAGTTTAGTCTTAGCTAGAGTCTTTAAATTGAGCATTTAGTGTTGGCAAGCCTTACGCAATTTCGGTTTTTAAATTTTGGGTGCCACGCCCTTCGCCTCAAATTTGTAACTCCGTATATCAAATACTAGAGACTTGTGCTCTTGGCACATACATACATATGGATGACATGATCACGCCCAACAAGTTGGATCAAAATCGTTGGTCTAGAAAAAAGGTTATTAAACATTTAATTTCCCATAACATTGGCATGCAAATAGCAGCCAAAGAACAGCTGACGCAACGACTTGCGCTTGTGTATGCGTGCGCCTTTCCGTGTATGTGTGTGTATGTTTTGCTTGTAATGAACGTGACATATGCATGTGCATATAAAAAGAAATGAAGAATGCTTGGAATAGCGGATCATCACAGGTCTGTCGAGCGCAGTCGAGCGGTCTCGACTAGAGTTTTCTTTCTTGTTTATTTTGTATTTGCGCCTGTCAGCTGCTTCCGTCTCAGCGTTTTAGCTCCTTAGCAGCTTTATAAGATTGCAGCCTGGACTGCTTTCTAGACAGGGACAGCTCCCATAGCTACTAATATGCCGCCACCGCAATTAGCGCATTTAGGGGCTGCTCATCTAGATTTAGTGCAGGCGGTCGAAGCGTGCCTTTCTGCACACTTCATACATCAAAAATGCCGCCTACAATTAGTTTTCAAAGTCTAAATGCTCGACAGCGATGGCATCGATCGGCTTAGCTATCCTCTCGACCTCACTGCTCGCCCGCTTAGCTCTGTGAGCTCCAGGATGCGGGTATACAAGCATCCATTTTGGGCTACAACTCCACCGAACACGTTCACAGGCTTGCCTGCGAAACGTTTCTTTACGTTTTTAACGTAACGTATCTCATTCCCGAGATCTATTAGCCGCGCCTTAAGCCATTCACAGGGGGTGGAATGGTGAATGTGCTTAATGCACACCCTATACCCTCTGGCTGCGCTGTTGGTGTATGCAAGTGGGTGCCATCTATTTAGTGCATCCATGATGGCCTCGTATGTTTGCATATTATCGCATTCTATACGCAGACCATCATTAGACATTGTTCTTGTGATGATTTTCCAACTGCTGGATTGCTTTGCAGCTTATCCAGCAGTGGTACTATTTGCGGTATCGGGTGGCAGAAAAACAAAAGGCACTTTAGTTTTAACTTTAATGGCTTTATTGTTATCTTTCTTGCGGCTGCTGTTGCTGCCTTCAGCTGGGCGCTGGCAATCCATTTGCTGCTCAATTTCTTGCTGTTGTTGTTGCTCTGGCTGCTGGTGTTGTTGCTGCAGCTGCTGCTCTGGCTGCTGTTGTTGTTGTTGTTGCTGCTGCTGCTGTAGCTGTAGCTACTGTTGCTGCCGCCTCTGCTTGACTCTCATCTGCAGCCTCTTGGCGTAATCGCTTTGAATTGTGGCGTTTAAAATGGCGAGTCCAAAATAGAAAGACTTTCCTCGGACTCTTCGTCCATTTCGTTGACATCTACGCTTCAATGGCGATTGCCATGAAGCTGAATTTGCTGGAGCTGCCATTGCTTGCGGCAGTTCATGGGGAGCAATGGTGGCACCTAGAAAGCCACCTTTGTACTTCAGATGTATTTAAATCTAAATTCTAAGCGAATTTAAAATTAATGCTACTCGTTGCCATAATTGCATTGCGCTTGCGCTTATGCTCGTATTTGTAGTTGCTTTTGTGTTTGTATCTGTATTAGTGATCATTGTGAGCGTTCGTCATTACGTTTTGGTATTTGTATTGGCGCTCTTAATTGTGTTCGTCAGTGTATCGGCAGTCTTTACGTTTGTTTTTTTTTTTTTTTTTTTTTATTGGTTATTTAATTTATTTGCTGCTTTCTTGTCAGAGACTCTATAGCGCATTTATCACTTTATTTTACTTTAACTCATTTTTGGGCAGGTAGGCCTGTATGAAACATAAGCATCCAACGGGATTCCAACCGGGGCTCAAGCAGTTTTACCCGCCTGCTTTCTCACTGGCCCACACCCGGCCCCTTTACGTTTGTATTTGTATTTGTCTTTTTGCGTTTGCAGCGTCAGTCAAGAGAGTGTTTCTGTATGTATATGTGTGGTTTAGTGCTGCTGCCTTTATCTCTCTTATTTAGTCTTTGATCTATTTGTGTATTGTGTATGTGTGCGCGCTCTTCGGCTTCATGCGATGAATGTAAGTATTTGTGTCGGCTTTTATTTGTGTTTGTTGTTGAGGCTGGGCAAGTGCGCTCTCTTACGTCTCTGCATGTCTTGGAGGCCTCTAATGATAGCTGAGGCTGGGCTAGTGTGTTAGTGTGATTGAGTTGAAGGGAATTTCTAGAGGTGGCTGGCCTTTCAATTTTCCTGTGTGTTGCGAGAGTGGCTTTCATCGCTTTCTCCCTCCTTTTTTGTTGCGCCTGGACGCTACTTTTGGCGCCTTTTCTGGCGCTTTTTCGGCGCTTCTCTTCTGGGGACCTTTGCTGGCTTCTCCAATGAGAACATCTCTCCAGTAACGCCAGGTCGGCCGTTGTGTCGAAGAACGGCGGATCGGCGGCTCCTCTGGCCAGCGGGCTCGCCCATCCCAAGTAGCAGTTCCATGGAGTCGTCAGCACCAGAATGGCCGCCACCAGCAGTTGTTGTCTGTTTTTATGCGTCAAGCAAAAATCCAGTCACCAGTATATGTTGCCAGTATATATATAAAAAAATATATATTTATTCACTTTTTGTTTAAAAATTGTTTTTTTTTAAATTTATTGGCTTCACTTTGAATTTTATTTTATATTTTATATTTTTCCCATTTAGAATTAATAAGAAAATTTATTTGCTATTTATTCACATTAATTTGGCCAATAGAGTCTGTCTCGGTGTACAATGCAGGTTTCGCGATTGAAATGTGTTGAGGAGCGCCGCAGCGCAACACCACCTCCGGCCTCGAGCGCTGGTCTATAGACGGTGTTAAATCCGACCGATTACTCTAGGTTTGAGCAATTCTCTCGGTCGGTTGTCGCGTAACGTATTGTGTTGTTGGCGCCTTCGTTACTTGTGCCGGTCTGGTATCTCAGTCAGTGGTCGATATTTTATCGATAAGCCATCTCAGACTCCAGATATTGTTGTTGCTAATTTTAGCTTGCGGCGACATTATAGCCATCGACTTTGAATCTGTTATTGCTGCTGCTGCGTCCAGCTTGCGACGAATGTGATCTGCGCCATGCAAATCCAGGCTGTGTCTAGTTTTTGGCGCCTTTAGACTGTTGTTGTTGTTGTTGTTGTTGTTACTGATTGTCAGTTGTTCGTCTGTTATGGTCTCAATGTCTATGTAGTGGCTCTCTCTTCCACTGGTAATGTTGTGAAGTGAGACATTTGTAAGTTAGATTTTTATTACTTGTTGCTGTTTCAGTGTGTATTGGGTTTGTGCTTGCGCCTTGCGCGGGTATTTGGATTTGCGCTTGCGCACATATTTGTATTTGCTTGTAAGTTTACGTTTGTATTTGTGTGAGCTATTGCAGCATCAGTCAAGCCGTCGAATTAATGTGTGTGTGTGTGTGTGTGTGTATGTGTTGTTTAGTTCTGCCTTCTCTTTCAGCGGCTGTGCGCGCGCGCTCTTCGGCCTATCTGCTGGTAAGGTGGGCATTGTTCGTGTTAATGTTTGTGTTTGTGTGCATTTGTGTCTGTGTTAGCGCGCGCGCCTTCTAAATCTAGCTGAGCGAGCATGTTGGTGTCGGTGTTAGTGTTAGTGACTGTGGGTGTGAAACTGAGTTTCGTTCTTCGCCCTGCACTGCTTTGTTGGCGTGCGAATGTGTGCGACAGTGTATTGCGTTGTTTTTAGGCTTTCTTTTGACTTTCTTTGGCGGCGGCAGCAACTGACGCCACTTTTGGCGCCGTTTTTCTGGCTCCGTTTTTTCTGGCGCCTTCTTGAGCCCCTCAATTAGCCTATCCAAGGAGAATATCTCCTCCAACAATGCCATGCTGGCTTAAAGAACGATGAGTTGGGCACCTGAACTGGGTCAGGGACAGTACAGACACGATACACTCAACGTTTTCAGTGTTCAATTTCTGCTGCTGTATTGATTGTCGGCGGCTAATTGTCCAGCTGGCTCGCTCATCCTATGGAAGTACTTCCATGGAGTCGTCTGTCTGTACTGGCTGTCATCTCTTTAATTCGTTGAATTCCGTTGCCTTCTTTATGCGGTGAACTTTATTTGCAGTCACTTTAGTTAAGAAAACACTTTATGCACTTTATGCACTTGCTTGCTTCAATTGATAATTGATTTGATTTTCACTTGTTTAATTTCCCATTTTTAGTAAATAACAAGAATTTTAATAGCTTTAAGTTTTAAATCACTTTATTTTAATTTCCAAGATTTTTTTTCTCTCGTGTGTATGCTTGGTGAGGCCTGTCAGCGGCGCTCACGGTTGGATTGCGGCGGTGGCATAGCGAGGGATGCGCACTCCACCTCCGGCCTTGAGCTGCGCTTGCGATTCGACAAGGATTGAATCGGGCGCCGCCATGAACGATGATCACAGGTCCGAATGATTACTCTTCGTGTTTTTGAGCAACTGGTCTCGGCCTTTAAATGGTGTAATTTTGTTTGTTGCCGCGCCTTCGTTACATGGGTTGTATGCTCGACCATTCATAGTTATAATGGCGTGACAGCCGTTGTTCGAGCTGTTCGGAGCTGGCAGCTGCCAGGGGGGGGGTTGGCTGGAGGTGTGGGACGGTAACAATAACAGTGACTTAATTACCAACAATAAATAAACTTAACTAAAATTTTTTACATTAATATATACAATAATTTTTTTCTTTGCAGCCATTTTAGGACTTGGTGTGGGGAATCGGCGGTTCCTCATGGTGCATGGGCCTCTGCCAGCCAGCTTCAGGCGCACACACATACACATCCACATGCGGCATGCACCTGTCGCAATCCTCGCTTTGGTTGAAGAAAATTTTAATCTTCTTCTTTCTTTGCAGCCTCCGAACATCTCGATTGGCTTTGGAGGGTGACTCTGAGCATATCGGCGCATTCATGGGCCGGCGTGTGGCGGCAGCGATCTATACTGCAAGTATATTGTCAGGTTATGTTTATAATATTATTTATTTATTTTTTTCGTCTTTCTTTTAGTTGCTGGGTATCTGGTGGACTTCACTGAGCATCTGGAGGGGCATCGATGGACATCTTGCGGCTATATCGTAGTCGCCCCTTGGTCATCAGGCAGGCACCGCCAGGAGTAGCTGTGTAAAGGTAAGTGTATGTATTATTAATGTGTGTTCATATACTAATGTATATGGATTTCATTGGCGTCGTCGGTGTTCGTGGTCATCGTTGGACGTTTTCATCATCATCGTTAGACATCTGTTGACGACGCCGGTGCTCTTTGTTGAGTTTTGGTGCAGCCTAAGTAACTGTATGGTACGGCGCAGCCTCAGGTAAGTGTGTTGTTTGAGTATTTTTTTTATATATATTTTATTAATATATATTTATTTGCCATGTCGCCGTATGTCATCCTGATTTCTTTGGATGCCTCATCATCATCGCTAACATTTCCTGGATGGCGTCGGTGATCATTGGTCAGAATTTGTGCTGCCATGTGGGCAGTTGTTTGGCGGCTGCAACGCAGCCTCAGATAAGGTAGGTTTTAGTATTTTTATATATATTTTATTAATATATATTTGTTTGCCATGTCGCCGTATGGTCCTGACTATTTTAAATGCCTTCATCATCATCGTTGAACATTTCCTGGATGGCGTCGGTGACTGGTCAGGATTTGTGCCGCCTTGGGCAGCTGTTTGGCGGCAGCAGATGAATCCTCGGGTGAGTATTTGTTTGTGTTTATTTGTGTACATATATTAATTCATATTTATTTATTTTCTATGTTATTGGCTATCATTATGGACTTTATTGTACATCAGGCGTTTTGGGCATCTCTTGGCAGCGTCTGTGCCTATTGGTCAGGTGGATGTCGCATATAAACAGCAGCCTCAAGGTATGCAATTGAATTTATTATTTGCTTTTTTTATACTCCTGAGCCCATTGAAAATGGGAAATCAGGGTATAATGCTTTGTTGAAATGTATGTAATAGGCAGAAGGAGGCAGGCAGACCCCATAAAGTATATATATTCTGATCAGGATGACAAGCCGAGTTGATATAGCCATGTCCTCGTCTGTCCGTCCGTCTGTCCGTCTGTCCGTATGTATGAACGCGTCGTTCTCAGAACCTACAAGAGCTAGAGACTTGAAATTTTTTATGTAGGTTCCTGTATAGCACGAAAAGATCGAGTTTGTTTCAGAAATCTGGATAACTTTTATCGTTTTATTGTTATCGATTAAAACGCAAATCTAAATTAAGTTATAAAATTTATATAATTCATCTTTCTAGCTGTATCTTCAAATTTTGCACTTAGTGTTACGAGCCTTACGCAATTTCGGTTTTTGTTAAATTTTGGTGCCACGTCCATTCCACCCACAACTCAACAATAACGTTTGGCACATACATTGTTACGACATGATTACGCCCAACAAGTTTGATCAAATCGTTGTCGAAAAAAGTTATTAAACATTTAATTTCCCATAGCATTGCCATGCAAAGTCGCCAAAGAACAGCTGACGCAACGACTTGCACTTGTGTATGCGTGCGCCTGTATGTGTGTGTGTATGTTTTGCTTGTAATGAACGTACATATGAATGTGTATATAAAAAAGAAATGAAGAATGCTTGGAATAGCGGATCTTCGCAGGTTTGCATACCCTAGTCGAGCGGTCTCGACTAGAGTTTTCTTACTTGTTTTTGTTTATTTTATTTAAGTAGAACCTGTACAAACAAAACTTAGTACTATAACAACACATGACTTATATATATATACGGGCCAAACCTCAGTCGTATTGTGAGGAACTGGAAGATTAATTAGTTATAGGTTTAAGGTACTTCGCGTTTTGGCAAAGTTTCGTTAAGTCTTCTTAGGGGTCTAGCAGGGACTAGACCCCTTGCAAGCAGGCTTCGGTGTCGTTGCAACCTATCTGAGTATCGGCTTGTATGTCTGTCTATCTGCTCTTCAACAGTAGGTAGCTTGAGGTCTCTATGGAGTGTAGAACCGCGTATATACTAGGGGAGTTAGTTATTTGTCGAAGCACTCGGTTCTGCAGTACCTGTATCCGTTTGTAGTTGATTTGGCAGCAATCCCGCAGATTTGCACTCCATAGAGCCATATCGGCACAATGCATTGCACGTATACAGCTCTCTTTACACCTTAGCGGCAAGGTGCTCTTTATTGTTGAGCCATCGCAGTTGTTGTAGTCTGTGGCGACATTTTTTCACCACAGCTTTAAGGTGCGGCCCAGCGGTGAGACGCTTGTCCAGTGTGATGCCAAGATATTTCGCCTGCGCTGGTTGCGGTAGGGTTAGGGGGGGGGGCTTGCATTATCAGCCTTTTTAGGGTGAAGCAGGGGGTTTAATGTTTTTAGCGGATTGATTTTCATATTCCACCGCTTGCACCAATCAGTGAGAGTATCAAGATACCTCTGTAGTCCTGTACTTGCTTCATCGTGACTGTTGGAGTTGTAGATGACTGCAACATCATCAGCATGGGGCGGCAATGACAGCTTCGAGGGGAGCGTCCATGGTTGAGAGGACGGCCCAGGTATGTCTGCCGTATACAAGGAGTGGAATAAGTAGCGGACCAAGAACACTGCCCTGCGGCACTTGCTCTCATAGAGTATGTGGACGATAGTGTATAATTTTACCTTTACTTTAATCTGTATCATTTACCTTTACACCAATCTGTGAACTTGCTCCACTGTGCCGTGCCCTCCTGAAATAAATTGGTGACCAAGATGGCTGGATTGTCTTATTATGACATTAATTCGTTTAGTAAATGGTCTCATAATTTAGACAGGGAGGGCAATAGACTTATAGGCCAATAAGACTTGATCCTCTTCCGGTTTGCCTGGCCTTTGGAATCATCAAGATTGCAGCTATTTTCCATTGTCTAGGAAAACTTGAAGCCTGATGATGGCATTAAAGATTAGTACAATGTACAGTACCGTCGCAGACAAGGCCTTCAGCGTAGCATTGCAAATCTTGTCTATTCCAGCATCTACAACAACAACATCAACAACAGCAGCAGCAGCAACAACAACAGCAGCCAGAGCAACAGCAGCAGCAACAACAACAGCAGCCAGAGCAACAGCAGCAACAACAACAGCAGCCAGAGCAAGAGCAGCAACAGCAGCTAGAGCAACAGCAACAACAACAACAAACAACAACAACAGCAATAGAGCTGGAAATGGACTGCCAGCCGTGCCCATCTGAGGAACAGCAACAGCAGCCGCCATTAAACAACAACATCAAAATCCAAAACTAGCCAAAGTGCCAATGGTATTTCTGCCACTTGTGCCGTAATACGCCACTACTGGACAAACTCCAAAGTAATCCAGCAGTAGGCAAATTTAGAACCGAAGATGGCAATGATGGTCTCCGTGGGAGTGACAGCATGTCCACATATGAGGTCATGGCGTCATTGAATGAAGACGGCACTAACCTACCTCAAGGCGCGCCAGAGGGGGTATAGTGTGCATACACTCCACCACTTCCCCCCAGAATGGCGGCGCGCCTAAATGAACTTGGCTATGAGCAAAATTTTACGAAACATAAAGGTTTCCCCGGCAAGCAGTAAATTTTTTTGGGAGGTGAGCTGCAACCCAAATGGAGGCAGCCACATGCAATACTGCAATTAACCGAGCTAAGCGGACAGGCAGGAGGGTCGAGAGGCACCCGCCAATCGACCTCCCCAATGTCATCGCTGCCAGGCTTTTGGGGCCAAAAAAATTACTGTGGGCCCCAATTTAAATGCATGAAATGCAGATGACCATGCTACGACAGCTTGACTAAACCTAGGCAGGCAGCCCCGAAATGCGCTAATTGCTGGCGAGCATAAAAGTAGCTAAAAGGGCTGTCCTGCCTACAAGGAGGCTAGGTCCAGGCTACAGTCGTATAAGGCCCCAAAGAGCTGAAACAGAGGGGAAGCAGGGCAGGCGCAAAAAACAAAAATAAACATAAACAAGCAATCACAAAGGACTTTATAAAACAACAACAAAAAGTACATCAATTGGGACATCTAAAGAATGGGCAAATTCTTACAATAGCAACAATAACAAGTAAGAACGTTGCCGGACGCAACCGACAGGAAATACTATTTCACGTCCTGTTAACACAGGGATCATCAATTATTTTTTTTAAAATTTTAAACCCCAAATCCACTGTCGCCGGTCAAATTAGCTGCAGATTAAAACTTTTCATTGGAGGTGGCCAGACAGTTTCAATCGAAGCTTTGAACCCTACCTTAGCAAAACACGCACCAAATTGAGAGATGGATCTCTCAAAATGAGAGAGGTGGAAACTCTGAAAATGTGATTTAAGTTCGTTGGCTAGCGTAGAGGGTGGGGCTGCCCGTGCGGTCATGTTGATATTTGTATATTTTTTTATTTTGTTATTTTGTATTAATAAATATTCTTTCCATATATAATAATTTTCTCAAAAGACAAGGTCAAAGGTCACAAGTCATTATTTGGGTTATTGGCTCAAAACTGCAGATGTTTAGTTTTGATTTGCCACGCCCCCCCTGGCCGTAGACAAAAATTATTGGCATGTGCATAGAGTGGGCTTTTAGGAATATAACTGTAAAGTTTGATGCTTAACTCGAAAAATCGAAAATTAAGGGTATTTTTTTGGCGGCGCCCCCCTTTGGGGGGTAAAAATAATTTTTGGGGGGAAACGATAGAGGAGGCCCCCAGTAACTTTAAAATCAAAATTTTGGTTTAGACAAAACTGTGGAAGATATAAGCGATAAAAGTGTCCACGGGCGATGTTTGGCCGATTGCCACGCCCCCCCAAAGAACGTAAAATATTTTTTGCATGTTAAAAGAGTGGGCATTCAGGAATATAAAAAAAGTTGGATGTTACACTGAAAAATGCGTTTCAGGGGATTTTTACGGCATGCCCTTTGGGGCGTAACAATAATTTTGGGGAATCGATAGAGGGGACCCGTAACTTAAAACCCAATTTTTAAGCTTCTAGCACTAAAAATGTGGGGGATATAAGCTTTTAGTTGCCACGCCCCCCGAAGGCGATAACCGCCATACTTTTTATTTTGGGGGGGTAACCCAGGATATACCAAGTCTCAAGTCTCTAGCATCAAAAGTGCTCAAAAAATAACAAATTTGTAAAATACTATATTTTCAGAATTTATTTGCCAGCCCCTAGTGGGCGTGGCATAAATTTTTTTTGGTGATCTTTGTAGGATCATAACAGTAATCAACGTGTAAATTTAGGTTATAGCTTAAGACTTTAGAAGATACAGTTTGAGCGATTTGCCACGCCTCAATGGGCGTAGATATATCCACCATAACTTTTG
The DNA here is from genome assembly GCA_961210405.1 of Drosophila mercatorum. NCBI lineage: Eukaryota > Metazoa > Arthropoda > Insecta > Diptera > Drosophilidae > Drosophila > Drosophila mercatorum. The sequence goes on along the minus strand of CAUIUS010000096.1, from coordinate 51,098 downwards.
ATTTTTGGGGTGTCGACGGGCTGTTCAGTTAAAATCTCAACCCCTAGCTCTTCTAGAAGTAGTGTTTCTGGGGTAAGGGAAAATTTATTTTCCGATTTTTCCACGCCCCTAGTGGGCGTATCGGGAAAATCTTGACACTTTATCTGGGCGAGGGATACAGAGTATATATTTCAAATTTCAAGTCTCTAGCTTCAATAGTGTGGAAATGGTTTGCGTTCATACGGACAGACGGACAAACGGTTTTGCACAAAAACCAAAAAACCAAGTATAATACTACGTGAAAAAAAATAATAAAAATAAAACAATATTAGAAATCGTCACTCCAGTCGGGTAAGCATCAGCCAATGTTTATTTTGGGGAGTGAGATATCAGCCACATAACGCCAAGGGGATCTACTGGCCGGGGAAAGCCCGTCATCCCCATCATCAACAGCAGCAAAAGCAGCAGCGGAAACAGACCCCTATACGTGCTACAGTTGCTGCTGCAAAAATATCGAAGGCGAAGAGTATAACCCTACAAGATGGTTTCTTGGGCGGACCCAACGTTGAAAAGGAAAGGCAAAACCTGCGCAAGCGAGCTCACGAGAGAGCTTCCATCGGCGGGCATCAATATGCGCGAGGAAAACGCGACATTTAGCTTTATCTATACGTGATGCACGGGCGGAATAGGCTGAGCAGTCGCCCGATCCTCAGTGGCACCAGTAGAGCAACGCCAAATTTGGGAGACGCAATCCTGCTGGGCACACTTGGCCAACTACAGCAGCAGTGCCCCGCCAATGATGGCCAACATCAGGCCCGGGATTCCCCAGATGACCAGATGCTGGGCTCTGGGAGCTGAACGTCACCATGTTCGCTGGAGGCGAAAATGGACCAGTTGTTCAATTGCTTTCGCAACTGCTCCATTGATTCGCCAGCAACAGTTGGCCATCTGGAGCAGTAGGAGCCGGAAGATGGCCACCTGCAACATAACACCATAAATACATGTTAGCAAATAATAAATTCAATTGCATACCTTGAGGCTGCACTGTTAAATGCGCCCTCCACCGACCAAGGGCACAAGCGCCTGAGAGATCACAATGATGCACCTAGTATGTACAGTAAAGTCCATAATAATAGCCAATAACATAGAAAATAAAAAAATATGAATTAATATATGACACAAATAAACACAAAAAAAATACTTACTGAGGCGGGCGCTGCAGCCGCCATACACCCGCCCAAGGCGCCCCCATAACTTACCAAAGAGCCGGCGTCGCCCAAAGAGATGTCTAACGATGATGATGAAGACGTCCAACAAACCACGAACACCGACGACGCCAAAAATCCAAAACATTAGTATATGAACACACAATTAATAATACACTTACCTTTACACAGCTACCCTGGCGGTGCCTCCCCCGCCCAAACGACTACGATATGGCCGCAAGATGCCTCCCCCAGTGAAAGTCCTCAGATCCCCAAACAACTAAAAAGAAAGAAGAAAAATAATATAAACATAACCTGACAATATACTTTTCTCCGAGTATAGAACGCGCCGCCACACGGCGGCCCATGACTGCGCCGATCTGCTTTCCCGAGGGCGCACCTCCAAAGCCCAGTGATGTCCATAGATGTTCGGAGGCTGCAAAGAAAAGAAGAAGATTACAATTTTTCAACCAAAGCGAGGATTGCGACAGGGCATACTTACGCATGTGGATTTTATGTGTGTGCGCCTGAAGCTAGCTGGCAAGGAGGCCCAAGCACCATGAGAGCCGCCGAATCCCCACACCAAGTCCTAAAATAGCTGCAAAAAGAGAGAAAAAATTTTTTATATATATTAATGTAAAAAATTTTAGTTAAGATTATTTATTGTTAGTAATTTAAATCACCGTTATTGTTATCGTCCACACCTCCAGCCAACCCCCCCCCCCCCCCCACACATGGGAGCTTTCCCAACTCGAACAACTCAAACAACAGCTGTCACGCCATTATCCTATGAATAGTCGAACGCCACAACCCATGTAACGAAGGCGCCAACAACAAACAAAATTACCAAACCCTTTAAAGGCCGAGACCAGTTGCTCAAAACACGAAGAGTAATCATTCGACCTGTGATCATCGTTCGCCCAGGCCCCATTCAATCCCTTTTTCGAATCGCAAGCGCAGCGCTCGAGGGTGGAGGTGGGTGCGCTGTCCTCGCCAGTACCCACCGCCGCATCCAACCGTGAGCGCCGCTGACAGGCCTCACCAAACATACACACGAGAGAAAAATCTTGAAAATTAAAAAAAAAGTGATTTAAAACTTAAAGCTATTAAAAATCTTGTTATTTACTAAAAAAGGGAAATTAAACAAGTGAAAATCAAATCAATTAACAATTGAAGCAACAAGTATTTAAAATGCAAAAAGGGTTTTTTTTTAACTAAAGTGACTGCAAAAGTTCGCCGCATAAAGAAGGCAACGAATTCAACGAATTCAAGAGATGACAGCCAATTACGAACCAGACGACTCCATGGAGATGCTACTCGGGATGAGCGAGCCAGCTGACAGAGGAGCCGCCGACAATCAGCGCAGCAGCGGCAGAAATTGAGACACCAGAAAACGGTGAGTGTATCGTGTCTGTACTGTCCCCGACAGATTCAGATGCGCCCAACTCATCGTTCTTTAACGAAACGGCCGATGAAGCCAGCATGGCATTGTTGGAGGAGATATTCTCCTGGATAGGTTAATTGGGGGCCCCAAGAAGGCGCCAGAAAAACGGCGCCAGAAAAACGGCGCCAAAAGTGGCGCTGCCGCCGCCGCCAAAAGAAAGCCTAAACAATACCAATACACACTGTCGCAACACATTCGCACGCCAACAAAGCAGTGCAGGGCGAGAGAACGAAACTCGAAAGTTTCACACCCACAGTCACTAACACTCACACCAACACCAACATGCTCGCTCAGCTAGATTAAAAGAGCGCGCACTTGCCCAATCACAGACACAAATACACAAACACAAACATTAACACGAACAATACATACCTGCAACGAATGAAGCCGAAGAGCCCGCGCGCACAGCCACTGAAAGAGAAGGCAGAACTAAACAACACATACACACACACACACACATAACCCGACTGACTTGACTGATGCTGCAATAGCTCACACAAATACAAACGTAAACTTACAAGCAAATATAAATATGTGCGCAAGCGCAAGCGCAATTGCAAATACCGCGCAAGCGCAAGCACAAGCACTAGCACAAGCTCAATACACACTAGAGCAGCAACAAATAATAAAAATCTAAACACAAATGTCTCGCTTCCCAACATTATCAGTGGAAGTAGAGCCACTACATGGACATTGAGACCATAACAGACGAACAACTGACAATCAATGTCCAACAACAACAACATCAACAACAACAACAACAACAACAGCAGTCTAAAAGGCCGCCAAAAACTAGACACAGCCTGGATTCGCATGGCGCAGATCACATTCGTCGCAAGCTGGACGCAGCAGCAGCATAACAGATTCAAAGTCGATGGCTATAATGTCGCCACAAGCTAAATTAGCAACAACAATATCTGAGTCCTGAGATGGCTTATCGATAAAATATCGACCACCAAGCCTGAGATGCCAGACCGGCACAAGTAACGAAGGCGCCAACAACACAATACGTTACGCGACAACAAAACCGAGAGAAGTTGCTCAAACCCTAGAGTAATCGGTCGGATTTAACATAATCTATAGCCCAGCGCTCGAGGCCGAGGTGGTGTTGCGCCGCGCCGCTCCTCCAACACATTTCAATCGCGAACACTGCATTGTACACCGAGACAGACTCTATTGAAATAAAATTAAAGTGAATAAAAAGCAAATAAATTTTCTTATTAATTCTAAATGGGAAACATATAAAATATAAAATAAAATTCAAAGTGAAGCCAATAAATAAAAAAACAAGTAGAACGTTGCTGTCGGACGCAACCGACAGCGAAATACATATTCACGCCCAGCAGCACACAGGGGCATCTATCACATTATATTTTTTAAAATTTAACCTTAAATCCCCACTTTCGCCGCTCAAATTGGCTGCAGACTACACTTTTAATTGGAGGTGGCCAGACAGTTTCAATTAGATCGAACCCTTACCTTAGCAAAAACACGCACCTAAATCGAGAGAGATGGCATCTCAAAATGAGAGAGGTGATTTAAGTAGCGAGCGTAGAGGTGTGGGCTCGAACCCCGGTGCGGTCATGTTGATATTTTTGTTATATTTTCCTTATTTAGTTATTTTGTATTAATAAAATATTCTTTTCAAAACATATATATATAATTTAACAAATCAAAAGACAAGGTCAAAGGTCACAAAGTCATTATGTGGCGCGTTATTGGCTCAGAAGCTGCAGATGTTTAGTTTTGATTTGCCACGCCCCCAGTGGCCGTAGACAAATAATTTTTGGCATGTGCATAGAGTGGGCGTTCAGGAATATAACTGTAAGTTTGGATGCACATTCGAAAAATGCGAAAATTACAGGGTATTTTTCTATGTTACGCCCCTTTGAGTAACTCAATAACATTCAATTTTGAAGCTTTGCACTAAACTGTGGGAGATATAAGCTGATATTAGTTGCCACGCCCCCTGAAGGCGTATATATATCCGCCATAGCTTTCGATTGTGGGATGTAAACCGAGTATATATACCAAGTCTCAAGTCTCTTGCATCAATAGTGCTCAAAATATAACGAAACTAGTAAAATCACTATGTCTTCAGATTCCGATTTGCCACGCCCCTAGTAGGCGTGGCCGTAATTTTGGGACGATCCTTATAGAATCGTAACAGTAACCCATGTGCCAAATTTGGCGTTCTAGCTTTAAAACTGTAGAAGATACAGTTTGACCTGATTTCCACGCTCCCCAATGGGCGTAGATATATCCGCCATAAGCTTTTTGATTTTGGGATGTCGACATGAGTGTTCAGTTAAAATCTCAACTCTCTGGCTCTCTAGAAGTAGTGTTTCTGAGATACAGGAAAATGCATTTTCCGATTTGCCACCCCTAGTGGGCGTATCGGGAAAATCTTTGACACTTTATCAGACGAGGGTATACACGAGTATATATTTCAAATTTCAAGTCTCTAGCTTCAATAGCGTGGAAATGGTTTGCGTTCATACGGACAGACGGACAGACGGACAGACGGACGGACGGACAGACGGACGGACAGCATGACGGACATTGGCATACAATATACTTATCACTACGTGAATGATAGCAATTTAAACAAAAGGCGCAAAAGTAGCTCAGGCGCCACAAAAAGGAGGGAGAAAGGGTGAAAGTCACTCTCACCAACACACGGGAAGTGTCAAAGAGGGCAGCCACCTCAGAAATTCCCTTCGCTCACTCACACTAACACACAGCCCAGCCTCAGCAGCATTAAGAGAGGCCACCGACATGCAGTGCAGCCAGAGGCGCACTTTTCCAGCCTCAACAGCAAACACACAAAAACACAAATAAAAGCCGACAAAATACTTACATGCATCGCATGAAGCCGAAGAGCGCACACACATACACAGCCACTACAAATAGATCAAAGACTAAATAAGAGAGATAAGGCAGCAGCACTAAACCACACATATACATACAGAAACACTCTCTGACTGACGCTGCAAACGCAAAGACAAATACAAATACAAACGTAAAGACTGCCGCTACACTGACGAACGCAATATAGAGCGCCAATACAAATACCAAAGAAAACGTAATGACGAACGCGCTCACAATGATCACTAATACAGATACAAACACAAAAGCAACTACAAATACGAGCGTAAGCGCAAGCGCAATGCCAATTATGGCAACGAGTAGCATTAATTTAAATTTAACTTAAATTTAAATTTAAATACATCTGAAGTACAAAGGTGACTTTCTAAGGTGCCACCATTGTCCCCATGAACTGCCACAAGCAATGGCAGCTTCAGCAGATTCAGCTTCATGGCAATCGCCATTGAAGGTAGATGTGGCGAAATGGACGAGTCCGAGGAAGAAGATCTTTCTGACCGACTCGCCATTCCAAACGCCACAATTCAAAAGGATTACGCCAAAAGGCTGCAGATGAGAGTCAAGCAGAGGCGGTAGCAACAGCAGCTACAGCTACAGCAGCAGCAGCAACAACAAAAAAGCAGCAGCCAGAGCAGCAGCAGAAACAACAACAACAGCAGCCAGAGCAACAACAACAGCAAGAAATTGAGCAGCAAATGGATTGCCAGCCATGCCCAGCTGAAGAGCAGCAACAGCAGCCGCAAAAGATAACAATAAAGCCATTAAAGTTAAAACTAAAGTGCCTTTTGTTTTTCTGCCACCCGTGCCGCAATATACCACTGCTGGATAAGCTGCAAAGCAATCCAGCAGTTGGGAAATTCATCACAAGAACAATGTCTAATGATGGTCTGCGATAGAATGCGATAATATGCAAACATACGAGGCCATCATGGAGACTTTAAATAAAGATGGCACCCACTTGCATACACACCAACAGCGCAGCCAGAGGGGGTATAGGTGTGCATTAGGCACATTCACCACTCTCCCCCCTGTGAATGGCTTAAGGCGCGGCTAATAGATCTCGGGAATGAGATACGTTACGTTAAAACGTAAAGAAACGTTTCACGGGCAAGCCTGTGAACGTGTTCGAGGTGGAGTTGCAGCCCAAATGGATGGCAGCCATCCCCTGCATCCTGGAGCTCACAGAGCCAAGCGGGCAGGCAGTGAGGGTCGAGAGGATAGCTGAGCCGATCGATGCCATCGCTGTCAGGCATTTGGGTACACGAAAACTATTGTAGGCGGCAATTTAGATGTATGAAGTGTGCAGAAGAGCACGCTTCGACCGCCTGCACTAAATCTAGACAGGCAGCCCCTAAATGCGCTAATGGCGGTGGCGAGCATATTAGTAGCTATACGGGCTGTCCTGTTCACAAAGAAGCCGGTCCAGGCTGCAATCTTATAAAGCTGCTAAGGAGCTAAAGCAGCTGAGACGGAAGCAGCGACAGGCGCAAATACAAAATAAACAAGAAAGAAAACTCTAGTCGAGACCGCTCGACTGCGCTCGACTGAACCCTGTGAAGATCCGCTATTCCAAGCATTCTTCATTTCTTTTATATACACATGCATATGTACGTTCATTACAAGCAAAACATACACACACACATACACAGGCGCACGCATACAAAGCGGAAGTCGTTGCGTCAGCTGTTCTTTGGCTGCTTTGCATGGAATGTTATGGGAAATTAAATGTTTAATAACTTTTTTCTTTGGGCGTGATCATGTCATCCATATGTATGTATGTGCCAAATCACAAGTCTCTAGTATTTGATATACGAGAGTTACAAATTTGAAATTGCGTAAGGCCCAAATAACACTAAATGCTAAATTTGAAGATTCTAGCTATTAAGATGAATTAAATAGAATTTTATAACTAAATGAAGACATCGGTTTTTAATCGATAACATTAAAACGATGATAGTTATCGATTATTTGAAACAAACTCGATCGAATCGTGATATACACGAACCTACATAAAAATTTCAAGTCTCTAGCTCTTGTAGGTTCTGAGAACGACGCGTTCATACATACGGACAGACGGACAGACGGACGGACGGACAGACGGACAGACGGACATGGCTATATCAACTCGGCTTGTCATCCTGATCAAGAATTTATATGCTTTATGGGGTCTGCCACGCCTCCTTCTGCCTGTTACATACATACGCCTTTCAACAAAAACATTATACCCTGAATTCCTTCAATGGGTTCAGGTATAAAATACTCAAACAACGTACTTACCTGAGGCTGCGATGCAGCCGCCAAACAGCTGCACAAGGCGGCACTATTCCTGACCAATGATCACCGACGCCATCCAGGAAATGTCCAACGATGATGATGAGGGCATCCAAAGAAATCCAGGATGACATGCGGCGACATGGCAAATAAATATATATTAGTTAAAAATTTATAAAAACAAGTAAGAAAACTCTAGTCGAGGCCGCTCGACTAGGGTATACCCTGAACCCTGCATTCTTCGTTTCTTTGATATACACATGCACTTGTACGTTCATTACAAGCAAAACATACACACACATACACAGGCGCAAGCACACAAGCGCAAGTCGGAGCGTCAGCTGTTCTTTGGCTGCTTTGCATGGCAATGCTATGGACATTAAATGTTTAATAACTTTTTTATAGACAAACGATTTTGATCAAACTTGTTGGGCGTGATCATGTCATCCATATGTGTGTATGTGCCAAGCAGTCTCTAGTATTTGAAATACGGGACTTACAAATTTGAGGCGAAGGGGCGTGGCATCCAAAATTTAACAAAAACCGAAATTGTATAAGGCTCACATAACACTAAGTGCAAATTTGAAGACTCTAGCTATAAAGATGAATTATATAGATTTATATAATTGAGCATCGATTTCGTTTTAATCGATAACATTAAAATTAAGACAGTTATCGATTTTTTTAACAAACTCGATCTTTTCGTGCTATACAGAAACCTACATAAAAATTTCAAGTCTCTAGCTCTTATAGGTTCTGAGAACGACGCGTTCATACATACGGACAGACGGACGGACAGACCGACAGACGGACATGGCTATATCAACTCGGCTTGTCATCCTGATCAAGAATATATATACTTTATGGGGTCTGCCACGCCTCCTTCTGCCTGTTACATACATACCCCTTTTCAACAAAAACATTATACCCTGATTTCCCATTTTCAATGGGTTCAGGTATAAATACACAAACAACACACTTACCTGAGGCTGCGCTGCAGCCGCCATACAGCTGCCCAAGGCTGTACCAAAATTCATCCAAGAGATGTCTAACGATGATGATGAAGACATCCAACGATGACCACGAAGACCGGCGACGCCAATGAAATCCATATACATTAGTATATGAACACACATTAATAATACATACACTTACCTTTACACAGCTACTCCCTGCGTCCTACGATGGACGCACTCGCTCATACCGCAGCTTGAACCATGGGTCAATCGTAAGCATGGCGAGATTAATTTCTATCTTCACAGATTCTCTCTGGACACGGATGCTTCCGCAGCTATTTGAAGCGGTTTGGCCACGACGACTCAGATGAGTGTAACTGGTGTGGACAAGGAGTAGTGGAAGACGCTAACCACGCAATCTTCGAGTGTGGACGCTTCGACGATGAGAGGAGTGCCCTCGAAGCATCAGTGGGCCGCTCTATCAGACGGGACAACTTGGTCGCGTTCATGCTGGAGTCTGAGGCAACTTGGAACCAAATCAGTTCCTTCGCTGCTCTAATAATGGTGGAGCTTCCCAGAGTTGAGCGACGCCGACGACTAGCAACTAATGTTTAAAATAGCGCAAAAGCTTGCGAAGCAATGCTTTACGGCAGTCCCGCAAGCAGCGAGCGTTATTTTATACTTAATTTTTGATGTATTTATTTCTTAAGAGCAATAAAATGAATATAAAACAAGTAAGAAAACTCTAGTCGAGACCGCTCGACTAGGTATACCTTGAACCCTGCGAAGATCCGCTATTCCAAGAATTCTTCATTTCTTTTATATACACATGCATATGTACGTTCAGTACAAGCAAAACATATACACACACATACACAGGCGCACGCACACACAAGCGCAAGTCGGTGCGTCAGCTGTTCTTGGCTGCTATTTGCATGCCAATGTTATGGGAAATTAAATGTTTAATAACTTTTTTCTAGACGAACGATTTTGATCAAACTTGTTGGGCGTGATCATGTCATCTATATGTATGTATGTGCCAAAGCACAAGTCTCTAGTATTTGATATACGGGAGTTACAAATTTGAAGCGAAGGGGCGTGGCACCCAAAATTTAACAAAACCGAAATTGCGTAAGGCTTACCTAACACTAAATGCAAAATTTGAAGACTCTAACTATAAATATGAATTAAATAGAATTTTATAGCTTATTTTAGATTTTCGTTTTTAATCGATAACAATAAAACGATAACAGTTATCGAATTTCTGAAACAAACTCGATCTTTTCGTGCTATACAGGAACCTACATAAAAATTTCAAGTCTCTAGCTCTTGTAGGTTCTGAGAACGACGCGTTCATACATACGGACAGACGGACGGACAGACGGTCTGCCACGCCTCCTTCTGCCTGTTACATACATACGCCTTTCAACAAAACATTATACCCTGAATTCCCATTTTCAATGGGTTCAGGTATAAAAAGAAATGTATTTACATGAAGTGTGATTAATTATCTTATATTTGAGTAACTGAAATTATTTGGAATTGCAATATTTTTATATTTTAGTGGGAGGGGGAAGCATTTCTCGACTGAATAGGAATTTCACCAGTCAGACCTAAAAATCGGGGAAAAACTTATACAAAAAATTGAAAATATTGTTGGATACACTGCTTCAATGGTATTTAGCTCCATTCACTATAATAACAAGTAAGAAAACTCTAGTCGAGACCGCTCGACTAGGTATACCCTGAACCCTGCGAAGATCCGCTATTCCAAGCATTCTTCATTTCTTTTATATACACATGCATATGTACGTTCATTACAAGCAAAATATACACACACACACGCACAGGCGCAAGCACACACAAGCGCAAGTCGTTGCGTCAGCTGTTCTTTGGCTGCTTTGCATGGCAATGCTATGGGAAATTAAATGTTTAATAACTTTTTTCTAGACCAACGATTTTGATCAAACTTGTTGGGCGTAATCATGTCATCCATATGTATGTATTTGCCAAAGCACAAGTCTCTAGTATTTGATATACGGGAGTTACAAATTTGAGGCGAAGGGGCGTGGCACCCAAAATTTAACAAAACCGAAATTGCGTAAGGCTTTACATAACACTAAATGCAAAATTTGAAGACTCTAGCTAGAAAGATGATTTAGATAGAATTTTATAACTTAATTTAGATTTTCGTTTTTAATCGATAACAATAAAACGATAACAGTTATCGAATTTCTGAAACAAACTCGATCTTTTCGTGCTATACAGGAACCTACATAAAAATTTCAAGTCTCTAGCTCTTGTAGGTTCTGAGAACGACGCGTTCATACATACGGACAGACGGACAGACGGACAGACGGACAGACGGACGGACAGACGGACAGACGGACATGGCTATATCAACTCGGCTTGTCATCCTGATCAAGAATATATATACTTTATGGGGTCTGCCACGCCTCCTTCTGCCTGTTACATACATTTCAACAAAAACATTATACCCTGATTTCCATTTTCAATGGGTTCAGGGATAAAAGCCTGAAAACCGGGTGGCATATTCAAAACTAACTTGGTAGTGGATCCACCAATTGTGTGTTACGGTAGGATTAATCCGTTAGCTACAGAAAAGAAACTAAAAACGAATAAAATTAAAACAATTTGGGATCTCATAGTTCGTTATCGTCCTAAGAAATATAATTCATCCATCAGAAGTCCTTAAAAGGACCCATTTAAAAACAAGTAAGAAAACTCTAGTCGAGACCGCTCGACTAGGGTATACCCTGAACCCTGCGAAGATCCGCTATTCCAAGCATTCTTCATTTCTTTATATACACATGCATATGTACGTTCATGACAAGCAAAACATACACACACACATACACAGGCGCAAGCACACACCAGCGCAAGTCGTTGCGTCAGCTGTTCTTTGGCTGCTTTGCATGGCAATGCTATGGACATTAAATGTTTAATAACTTTTTCTAGACCAACGATTTTGATCAAACTTGTTGGGCGTAATCATGTCATCCATATGTATGTATTTGCCAAAGCACAAGTCTCTAGTATTTGATATACGGGAGTTACAAATTTGAGGCGAAGGGGCGTGGCACCCAAAATTTAACAAAACCGAAATTGCGTAAGGCTTACATAACACTAAATGCAAAATTTGAAGACTCTAGCTAGAAAGATGATTTAGATAGAATTTTATAACTTAATTTAGATTTTCGTTTTTAATCGATAACAATAAAACGATAACAGTTATCGAATTTCTGAAACAAACTCGATCTTTTCGTGCATACAGGAACCTACATAAAAAATTTCAAGTCTCTAGCTCTTGTAGGTTCTGAGAACGACGCGTTCATACATACGGACAGACGGACAGACGGACGGACGGACGGACGGACAGACGGACAGACGGACAGACGGACATGGCTATATCAACTCGGCTTGTCATCCTGATCAAGAATATATATACTTTATGGGGTCTGCCACGCCTCCATCTGCCTGTTACATACATTTCAACAAAACACTATACTCCTGATTTCCCATTTTCAATGGGTTCAGGGTATAAAAGTGCTATACCGCCAAAAATTTCAATGTGCAAAGTTCACAGAATCGGGCACATTAATAGGTGCGGCACCGTGCAGTACGGGAATGAAAGCAAAATAGTTCTTTTTGGTTGCCACCAAAGAGAAAGACACTAAAGAGTACGTATGGAGTCTAAAAACCATGGAACATCATTCCAAGTTAACTGAGACTTCTTGTGGACGGCCACATAGGGGGTCTGAGCACTATGACATGGGACTGCTTTTCATAGGCTGGTATTTTGTGAAAACCATATTATAAATCAAATATTTGACAAAATGTGTACATCCAAATAATTTAAAATATAGTGCTACTATATAATAGTAGGAAAATATTTTTGAATGGACGTTTCAGCCCGATTAGGGCCCAAAATATCGAGCTCAAGAAAAATCGACGTCATTCCTTGGGCAAATTAGCCACCAGATCCATTTCCGATCGAAAAACTATATGGCGATGTTAAGAGACTTATGGAAACTAAAAATAAATCGACTTTGACAAGTTGTTCAGGGGCGTGGCACGAAATTCCTCTGAAACGATGCCAGGACCTCATCGACTCCATAGCACGCAGGTGACAACCCGATTTAAAAAGTTGGGAATTTATAACAAACTCTTCGATCATAAAATATGTGTAAACCATTATATATTAAATTAAACTTATCTTAAACAGCAGTTTTAATTTTTTTAGTCGCCACTACTATTTTAATGAACAGCCAATTTTGGAAATTTTTTGGTTTTGAAGCCCTAAAGTCCAAATGTCCCAAGTTTGTAGCAAAAAACATTTTAATTAGTAAGAATAGAGGCTAAACTTAATATTAATATCAACTTGCTTTAAAAAATTGGGTTTATCATTTAGTTTTGCTGTCCAACATTTGGTGCTCAGTCGCACTACTATTTTTCTGACCGCAACTGTATATATTTATGTATATATTTTAATTTTTATTTTATTTTTAATGTCGCCGATCATCCTGGACATTATTCTGGATTTCTCTTGACTTCTTCAATGCCCGTTTGTCAGGACTGATGCCGCCTTGGGCAATGCGGCAGCTGCAGTGCAGCTTCAGGTAAGTAATATATTCGTTTTTATATATGTGTTCATATATTCATTATTTCTTTATTTAATTTCCATGTCGCCGATCATCCTGGACATCTTTATAGTCATCGCTTGACATCTCTTGGACTTAATCGGTGGCCCTTTGGTCAAGTGCTGTTCCACCTTGAGCAGCCGTGTGTTCTATATAATCACAGGTGAATATGTAAGTGGCTCTGCAAGCTATTGTTCTGTCTCAGTGTCCTCATCCAGAGCTAGTTCCAGGTTGATTCTGAGACTTTCTAGCCGTTCGTCTAATAACGCCTCTTGTGAAATTGGTGGTGGTTGTAGTAGCGGTCCAGCATCGCATCGTAAGTAGTGTTTGAGGTGTGTCTGGTGGCGGAGCTGGTGACAGTGTTGGTGTGGTAGAATCTTGTATTTCTATTGTTGCCAGCACTGCTCCTGGTGTCGCTATGTCGGTGGTCGCAGCAGGTGATAGTGATGAAGATATTTGAATTATTGGCATTGCTGATGTCGATGTCTGTGAGTTGTCCTGTTCCTCATCATAGTCAGGTATAATTGCTTTTTTCACGCTTAGTGGCTGGCCTTGACTCTTGCTAATGCCCTCGATCTGGAGAGTTCTCCAGTTATATAGGCTCTATTATAGAAGAACATTTGCATGAGGCTGAGCCTGTTTGTATGACCAGGTTCTTGTTCTCGTTCGCGTCTTGTCTGAAGTTCGGCTCGTCTATCCGCTTCACGTCTGTCCCAGTCTTCAGCTTCGAGTCGCAATAGTGTCGGCAGCTGGTTGGAGTTGTTGTTCCACTTGGATTGTGCGCTTGCGTTTGAATGGGGCGAATATGTTGTTGAAGTTTCGCCATATATCGTGGCCACGCACTCTTTGCGGAATGTATGGGTCTACCATCAGTCCTCGTGCTTCGTTATTGGTGTGATTTGCTAATGAGTTAGCAAAGCTTGCCAACTCGAATACTTCCTCGATCGTTTTAAGACCATACTTGACTTCCAGTGTGGCATTTCGAGTGAGCCATGATGCACTCAGGGCTTTCCTGTTTATTTTATTTTGCATTCTATGTGTTTTCATAATGTGAGTGGCAGCTGTAAGAGAGCCCCAGACTGGCAATGCATATTGCCAAATTGGCATTATTAGTTGCTTTATGATGGTAGCCTTGCATCTTTTAGCCAGTTGGCTATTATGTCCAAGAAGCCATTCCAGCTTTTTCCGCCCTTGTTTTGAGCATCATCCTTAGGAGGTTAGTGTGTTGCTTCATGCTGAGCTTTCGGTCCAGTATGACGCCCAGGTATGTGTGAGAGGGTTTGTGGGCTATAGCTTGGCCAAATATTTTGGGTGTTGTTAGCGTTGCTTGTCTGCCAACATTTCGCAATGTAAATAGGACATGGCCAGTCTTTCCTGTGTTAAGGTTTATAGCCCATTTCCTTGCCCATTTTTCGAATTTGCTCAGGTAGTCATTGTTTCCGTGAATTGCTTATGTATAATTGTTTGCTGCGCACATTATGACGGTGTCGTCCGCAAATGTTGATAGCAGCATTTGTTTGTGAAGTATATGTTGCCTGTCATTAATGTTTGAGGGAGGGGGCAGGGGCATATCAGATGCGAAGATCGTGTAAAGTATGGGCCCCAGTACGCTTCCCTGTGGTACTCCAGCAGTAATTTTCCCAGTCCTAGACATGGTGTCATTACACTTGACAGGGAATGTCCTTCCTTTAAGCTTAACTTTCTAGGATGGTGTATAGTTGAAGTGGCAGCAGCTTGCACAATTTGCGTAGTAGGCCTTCATGCCACACTCTGTCGAAGGCTTCGGAGATGTCTATAAATACCCCCGAGCAATATTGCTTATTTTCATAGGCTCGCAATATGAATTGGGTCACTCTTGGCCAGCTGCTGGTCAGTGCCGTGTTCTCGCCTGAACCCAAATTGATGAGATGGGACCGCTTTTTCAAATTCTTCTACTGCGAATAGTCTTGCTAGCAGCAGTTTTTCAAAGAGTTTGGCCAGCCCTGATGTTAGGCTGATTGACGGTATGATTTAAGGTCCGAGCACGTTTTGCCAGGCTTGAGGATCAGTGTTATCACCGCGTGCTTCCATATCCAAGGGAAATGACCAGTTATCAGAACATTGAATTATAAATCAGTAGCAGGTATAGTTGCGCTTTTAGTGGCAGCTGTTTTATCAATTTGTTATCGATATTGTCATTTCCAGGAGCTTTTTTTTGCTTCTAGTGTAGCAATGGCAGCTTTAGCTCTTCTATTGTTATTGGGCTGATTGGCCGTTTCGTTGTTTTTGAGCTTGTTGTTGTTGTTGTTGCTGACGTTTGCTTTCATTAGCCCACTCAGCTCTTCAATTATGCTTGTTCGGTCCTCTATTGTGTTGGCAAACGCAGGTGCGAATCTTGACTCCAGGTGAGTGGCGAACGTTTCAGCCTTTTTCAGCCGTTGTTCGAGTCCATTTAACCTGCCCGTCTTCTGGGTCTGATGGTGATATGACCTGATGGCGTACAGGATAATTTGGCTGTGGCTGTGCCTAACTTTGGTTAGGCGCCACAATTTGTTTAGGCTATAAGGGTCATTGGCGCCAATGCCTTCAAATAGTTTATTAATATTTTGCCCTTTAGTTTTAGAAGTGCTTTTGAGCCTATTCTGGGCCGCTCTATATGTGATCTTGCCTAGGGATGCCAGTGGCGTTCAAAATTTTTTTACATCGTTGCTTCCACTCAAGTAGCGATTTAGTGGCTTCATCCAGCACTGGTACCGGGTGGCGCCAGCGATGGAGTTTACGATTTGTATTGCCCATTGTTTGTTTGGCCGCCTCTTGATTTTCCTAAGAAACACATCTATAGCGTCGTCGATGTCGTCTTTAGATACTATATCCGTATTCAGGTGGATTAGCCTCCCTAGTGCATCCTGGAAGTGCCTAGTCCTATTTTCTGGTATCCTTAGTGGGGGTAGGACACCGCCTGGTGGTCCAGCAGTCCTCTGAATCGAACAGTACGTATATCTATACGTAGTGGTTGGTGGTCCAAATCCAGGTCTGTTGTGGATCGTATTTTCAGACGCATGCCATTCATGCCACCATATACAGCAAAGTCGATAGCCGATGGTTGCTTATGACTGACATAGGAATAGTGGGTGGCGCCTCCAGTTGCCAGTACATTGTAGCGTCTGTGCGACTGGATTGTACTCATTAAGGCTCTGCCTCTATTGTACGAACGAGAGTTTGCCCACCATGAGTGCTTAGCATTCCTGTCGCCGCAGAGTAAAAGTCTGAAGTAGGGTACCCTGTTATGCCATTGAAGTGGCTTAGTAGCATTTGGAAGTGGCTTTTAGTCCACTTGAAGGTTGGTGGGCAGTATATCGGAGCAACGACTACTACATCTCCTGATTTATCTGGTTTGTTTTTTGCAGGTAGCAGCGCAATTGGAGCACTTTGTACATATGGCGTTCGGATGGTTTGAAGGGCAGCATGTATGACGTCAGCTCTGACAAGAGTAGCTACCCCGCCTCTCCTACTTGGAGTTATGGTTGGTAGCAGCATAGGCTGTATATCCCGGTATGTTAATAATATCAGAATTCTGAGCTATCTTCGTTTCGGCTATTATCATTATTTGTATGCCTTCTTTTTTCATAAAAATTCCAATCAGACATTTTGCGCACTCACACGCGTTCCAGACGGCAATTATAAATGCGTTGCCATTCTGGAGGTTGTGCGTATGCGCCCGATGTTGGTTATGGTGCTGGTGGTTGTGGTGGTTGGTGGTTGGAGGTGAGTTATCTATTTCCTGTCTATAGATTAGTGTGCTCGTTTGCTGTTGTATTTTGCATATCGCTGTGCTGTTGCTGCTTATGTTGCTGTTGCTGGGCAATGAGAGGGATCAACTGCACAAGGACTGTGAATAGTTGCCCAAACTTTGCCTGCATTTTGTTGAACATGATCATGTTCAATTCGAGAGCCTGGATTAGCGGCTCTGGAGTCGCAATAGGGGCTGGCGTCTAGTGTTTGCCAGGGGATGCATCATCGCGCAGCCGCTGCTTTAAATTAGCCAGGTGCTTTGCTGCTGGTTCCTGGTCACCAATTGCTGCTTTTGCTTCCGTTGTTGTTGTTGCCAGTAATGCTGCTGGTGGTGTTGTTGGAGCTGCCTTTTTTGGCCATTGACGCCCAGGATGGGACTGGTGGCTGTCATTTTCTAGATTGCGCGATGGCTTTCTCAGGTTTTTGACCGCTGGAGCTGGGATTCTACCTGAGGTATTGGTTGCAGCAGCTCTTACCTGGGTTGCTGTTGTTGGTGCCGTTGCTGCGATAGTTGCTGTTGCTGGTGTTGGCCATTTCTGGAGTCACCTGATGCCTTTGTTGATGACATGAGAGTGGCATTGCCGCGCACCACAGGCATACGTCAGTTATCGATCGACCACACTGGAGTGGAGATGCGGGACGTCACCCTCTCAGTTGGATTAGATATAGTTTTAGTTTTAGAATAAGTACTAGTATTGGCGCCTTGTTGGGTCTGTCTATGTTGTTGATATTGCTGCTGCTGCTTGTTATTAAGAGAGTATACTGATTTTACTTGATCGTTTTGTTTCTTTATTTGTTGTTGTTGTTGCTTATGCCCTATCTGCTTTAGCTCTTTGCCTCCTTTATAAGACTGCAGCCTGGACCGCTTTGTAGACAGGACAGCCCTTATAGTTACTAATATGCTCGCCACAGCAATTATCGCATTTAGGGGCTGCCTGTCTAGATTTAGTGCAGGCGGTCGAAGCGTGCTTTCCTGCACACTTCATACATCTAAATTGCCGCCTACAATAGTTTTTCGTGTACCCAAATGCCTGACAGCGATGGCATGGGAGGATCGATCGGCTTAGCTAGCCTCGACCCTCACTGCCTGCCCGCTTAGCTCTGTGAGCTCCAGGATGCGGGTATGGCTGCCATCCATTTTGGGCTGCAACTCCACCTCGAACACGTTCACAGGCTTGCCCGTGAAACGTTTCTTTACGTTTTTAACGTAACGTATCTCATTCCCGAGATCTATTAGCCGCGCTCTTGCCATTCACAGGGGGTAGAGTGGTGAATGTGCTTAATGCACACCCTATACCCCTCTGGCTGCGCTGTTGGGGTGTATGCAAGTGGGTGCCATCTTTATTTAAAGTATCCATGATGGCCTCGTATGTTTGCATATTATCGCATTCTATACGCAGACCATCATTAGACATTGTTCTTGTGATGAATTTCAACTGCTGGATTGCTTTGCAGCTTATCCAGCAGTGGTACTATTTGCGGCACGGGTGTTATTGTTATCTATTTGCGGCTGCTGTTGCTGCTCTTCAGCTGGCATGGCTGGCAATCCATTTGCTGCTCAATTTCTTGCTGTTGTTGCTGCTCTGGCTGCTCTGGCTGCTGTTGTTGTTGTTGTTGATGCTGCTGTAGCTGTAGCTGCTGTTGCTGCCGCCTTCTGCTTGACTCTCATCTGCAGCCTCTTGGCGTAATAGCTTCGAATTGTGGCGTTTGGAATGGCGAGTCCGGGTCAGAAAGATCTTCTTCCTCGGACTCGTCCATTTCGCCACATCTACGCTTCAATGACGATTGCCATGAAGCTGAATTTGCTGGAGCTACCATTGCTTGTGGCAGTTCGTGAGGGAGCAATGGTGGCACCTTAGAAAGCCTCCTTTGTACTTCAGATGTATTTAAATTTAAGTTAGAATTTAAATTAATGCTACTCGTTGCCATAATTGGCATTGCGCTTGCGCTTACACTCGTATTTGTAGTTGCTTTTGTGTTTGTATCTGTATTAGTGATCATTGTGAGCGCGTTCGTCATTACGTTTTCTTTGGTATTTGTATTGGCGCTCTATATTGCGTTCGTCAGTGTAGCGGCAGTCTTTACGTTTGTATTTGTATTTGTCTTTGCGTTTGCAGCGTCAGTCAAGAGAGTGTTTCTGTATGTATATGTGTGGTTTAGTGCTGCTGCCTTATCTCTCTTATTTAGTCTTTGGTGTATTTGTAGTGGCTGTGTATGTGTGTCGCGTTTTTCGGCTTCATGCGATGCATGTAAGTATTTGTGTCGGCTTTTATTTGTGTTTGTTTGTGTGTTTGCTGTTGAGGCTGGAAAAGTGCGCCTCTGGCTGCACTGCATGTCGTGTGGCCTCTTAATGCTAGCTGAGGCTGGGCTAGTGTGTTAGTGTGAGTGAGCGGAAGGGAATTTCTAGAGGTGGCTGCCTCTCTTGACACTTCCTGTGTGTTGGTGAGAGTGACTTTTCATCACTTTCTCCTCCTTTTTGTGGCGCCTGACGCTACTTTTGGCGCCTTTTCTGGCGCCTTTTTCGGCGCCTTCTGGGGACCCTTTGCTGGCTTCTTCAATGAGAACATCTCCTCCAGCGAAGCCAGGTCGGCCGTTGTGTCGAAGAACGGGGGATCGATTCGTCTGAATCAGACAGTATGGATACGATACACCGCTCTCCAATGTCTCAGCTTCAGCCGCGGCTGCGGCTGCGGCTGATTGTCGGCGGCTCCTCTGGCCAGTGGGCTCGCTCATTCCAAGTAGCAGTTCCATGGAGTCGTCAGAATTATAGTTGGCTGCCATCATATAGTTGTTGTCTGCTTTTATGCGTCACAAAAATACAGTCATCAGTATATGTTCGCCAGTATATATATAAAATACATATATATTTATTCACTTTTTGCTTAAAAATTGTTTTTTAATTTATTGGCTTCACTTTGAATTTTTATTTTATATTTTTCCCATTTTGAATTAATAAGAAAATTTATTTGCTTTTTATACTATTTCACGTAGTGATATAGTATATTGGGTTTGTGCAATGTCCGTCATGCTGTCCGTCCGTCTGTCCGTCTGTCAGTCTGTGCGTATGAACGCAAACCATTTCCACGCTATTGAAGCTAGAGACTTGAAATTTGAAATATATACTCGTGTATACCCTAGTCTGATAAAGTGTCAAGATTTTCCGATACGCCCACTAGGGGCGTGGCAAATCGGAAAATTCATTTTCCTGTATCTCAGAAACACTACTTTCAGAAGAGCTAGAGAGTTGAGATTTTAACTGAACACTCATGTCGATATTCCAAAATCAAAAAGCTATGGCGGATATATCTACGCCCATTAGGGGCGTGGCAAATCGGGTCAAACTGTATCTTCTACAGTTTTAAAGCTAAAATGCCCAAATTTGGCACGTGGGTTACTGTTACGCTCCTAAAGGATCGCCCGGATTTATGGCCACGCCTACTAGGGGCGTGGCAAATCGGATCTGAAGATATAGTGATTTTACTAGTTTCGTTATATTTTGAGCACTATTGATGCTAGGGGCTTGAGACTTGGTATATATACTCGGTTAACATCCCACAATCGAAAAGCTATGGCGGATATATCTACGCCTTCAGGGGGCGTGGCAACTAATATCAGCTTATATCTCCCACAGTTATAGTGCTAGAAGCTTCAAAATTGAATGGTAAGTTACTGGGGCCTCTTCTATCGATTCCCCAAAAATTATTGTTACGCCCCAAAGGGCGTGACATACAGAAAAATACCCTGTCATTTTCGCATTATTCGAATGTAAGCATCCAAACTTTACAGTTATATTCCTGAACGCCCACTTTATGCACATGCCAAAAATTATTTGTCTACGGCCACTGGGGGCGTGGCAAATCAAAACTGAAACATCTGCAGCTTCTGAGCCAATAACGCGCCAAATAATGACTTTGTGACCTTTGACCTTGTCTTTGACTTGTTAAATTATATATATATATGTTTGAAAAGAATATTTTATTAATACAAAATAACTAAATAAGGAAAATATAACAAAAATATCAACATGACCGCACCGGGGTTCGAGCCCACACCTCTACGCTCGCCAACGAACTTAAATCACATGTTCAGAGTTGCCACCTCTCTCATTTTGAGAGATGCCATCTCTCTCAATTTAGGTGCGTATTTTTGCTAAGGTAAGGGTTCGATCCTAATTGAAACTGTCTGGCCACCTCCAATGAAAAGTTTTAGTCTGCAGCTAAAAGAAAGTGGGGATTTAAGGTTAAATTTAAAAAAATATAATGTGATAGAGGCCCCTGTGGGCTGCTGGGACGTGAAATAGTATTTCGCTGTCGGTTGCGTCCGACAGCAACGTTCTTACTTGTTTTTTGTATGGCCAAATGCCTGGCAGCATGAGATTGGGAGGGTCGATTGGCTTGGCCTGCCCTCGACCCTCACTGCCTGTCCGCTTAGCTCGGTTAGTTGCAGTATTTGCATGTGGCTGCCATCCAGTTTGGGTTGCAGCTCAACCTCAAAAACGTTTACTGGCTTGCCAGTGAAACGCTTTTTATGTTTCGTACATATTTTGCCTCATAGCCAAGTTCATTTATGCGCGCCTTAAGCCATTCACTGGGGTAGAGTGGTGGATGTGCTTAATGCACACCCTATACCCTGCGCTGTTGGTGGGTGTGGAGTTGAGTGCCGTCTTCATTCAATGACGCCATGATGGCCTCATAGGTGGACATGCTGTCGCACTCCACACGGAGACCATCATTTGCCATCGTACGGGTTCTAAATTTGCCTACTGCTGGATTACTTTGGAGTTTGTCCAGTAGTGGCATTATTTACGGCACAAGTGGCAGAAATACCATTGGCACTTTGGCTTTAGTTTTAGTTTTGATGTTGTTGTTGTTTAATGGCGGCTGCTGTGCTGTTCCTCAGATGGGCACGGCTGGCAGTCCATCTCTATTTGCTGTTGTTGTTGTTGTTGTTGTTGCTGCTGTTGCTCTGGCTGCTGTTGCTGCTCTTGCTGTGGCTGCTGTTGTTGTTGCTGGTGCTGTTGCTCTGGCTGCTGTTGTTGTTGCTGCGCTGTTGCTCTGGCTGCTGTTGTTGTTGCTGCTGCTGCTGTTGTTGATGTTGTTGTTGTAGATGCTGGAATAGACAAGATTTGCAATGCTACGCTGAAGGCCTTGTCTACAAGAGCGGTACTGTACATTGTACTAATCTTTAATGCCATCATCAGGCTTCAAGTTTTCCCTAGACAATGGGAAATAGCTGCAATCTTGATGATTCATAAGCCAGGCAAACCGGAAGAGGATCCAGAGTCTTATTGGCCTATAAGTCTATTGCCCTCCCTGTCTAAATTATGGGAGAGGACCATTGCTAAACGAATTAATGTCATAATAAGACAATCCAATATCTTACCGGATCACCAATTTGTATTTCGGAGGGGCACGGCACAGTGGAGCAAGTTCACAGATTGGTGTAAAGGTAAATGATACAGATTAAAGTAAAGGTAAATGATACACTATCGTCCACATACTCTATGAGAGCAGGAGTGCCGCAGGGCAGTGTTCTTGGTCCGCTACTGTTCTCCTTGTATACGGCAGACATACCTAGGCCGTCCTCTCAACATATGGACGCTCCCTCGAAAGCTGTCATTGCCACTTATGCTGATGATGTTGCAGTCATCTACAACTCCAACAGTCACGATGAAGCAAGTACAGGACTATAGAGGTATCTTGATACTCTCACTGATTGGTGCAAGCGGTGGAATATGAAAATCAATCCGCTAAAAACATTAAACCCCTGCTTCACCCTAAAAAGGCTGATAATGCATACCCCCCAATCCAGCTGGAGGGAGTAACCCTACCGCAACCAGCGCAGGCGAAATATCTTGGCATCACACTGGACAAGCGTCTCACCTTTGGGCCGCACCTTAAAGCTGCGGTGAAAAAATGTCAACTGCGATGGCTCAACAATAAAAAGAGCACCTTGCCGCTGAGATGTAAGAGAGCTGTATACGTGCAATGCATTGTGCCGATATGGCTCTATGGAGTGCAAATCTGGGGGATTGCTGCCAAATCCAACTACAAACGGATACAGGTACTGCAGAACCGAGTGCTTCGACAAATAACTAACTCCCCTGGATATACGCGGTTCTACACTCCATAGAGACCTCAAGCTACCTACTGTTGAAGAGCAGATAGGCAGACATACAAGCCGATACTCAGATAGGTTGCAACGACACCGAAGCCTACTTGCAATGGGTCTAGTCCCTGCCAGACCCCTTAGAAGACTTAAACGGCAAGGCTTTGCCAAAACGCTGGGAACACCTTAAACCTATAACTAATTAATCTTCAGTTCCTCACAATACGACTGAGGTTTGGCCCGTATATATATATATATATATAAGTCATGTGTTGTTATAGTACTAAGTTTTGTTTGTACAGGTTCTACACTTAAATAAAATAAACAAAAAAAGCAAATAATAAATTCAATTGCATACCTTGAGGCTGCACTGTTTATATGCGACACTCCACCTGACCAATGGGCACAGACGCTGCCCAAGAGATGCCCAATGATGCACCTAGTGATGTACAGTAAAGTCCATAATAATAGCCAATAACATAGAAAATAAATAAATATGAATTAATATATGGACACAAATAAACACAAACGAAATACTTACCTGAGGCTGCGCTGCAGTGCCAAACAGCTGCCCAATGCAGCACCATAAATTACCAAAGAGCGCCGGCGTCGTCCAAGAGATGTCTTACGATGATGATGAAAACGTCCAACGATGACCACGAACACCGACGACGCCAATGAAATCCATATACATTAGTATATGAACACACATTAATAATACATACACTTACCTTTACACAGCTACTCCTGGCGGTGCCTGCCCTGACCAAGGGGCGACTACGATATGGCCGCAAGATGTCCATCGATGCCCTCCAGATGCTCCAGTGAAGTCCTCCAGATGCCCAGCAACTAAAAAGAAAGAAAAAAAATAAATAAATAATATTATAAACATAACCTGACAATATACTTACCCGAGTATAGATCGCTGCCGCCACACGGCGGCCCATGAATACGCCGATCTGCTCCAGAGTCCGCACCTCCAAAGCCCAGTGATGTCCATAGATGTTCGGAGGCTGCAAAGAAAAGAAGATTAAAATTTTCTTCAACCAAAGCTGAGGATTGCGACAGGTTCATACTTACGCATGTGGATGTGTATGTGTGTGCGCCTGAAGCTAGCTGGCAAGGCGGCCCATGCACCATTAGAGCCGCGGCTTCCCCACACCAAGTCCTAAAATAGCTGCAAAAAAAAGGGAAAAATTTATTGTATATATTAATGTAAAAAAAAATTTTAGTTAAGTTTATTTATTATTAGTAATTAAGTCGCTGTTATTGTTACCGTCCACACCTCTAGCCAACTGTCACGCCATTATACCGATGAATAGTCGAACGCCACGCCAGAGATGCCAGACCAGCACAAAACAACCCATGTAACGAAGGCACCAACAACAAACAAAGTTACGCCATTTAAACGCCGAGACCAGTTGCTCAAAAACACAAAGAGTAATCATTCGGACCTGTGATCATCGTTCGCCCAGCGCCCGATTCAATCTTTGTCGAATCGCAAGCGCAGCGCTCGAGGGTGGAGGTGGAGTGCGCTATACCCACCGCCGCAATCCAACCGAGAGCGCCGCTGACAGGCCTCACCAAACATACACACGAGAGAAAAAAATCTTGAAAATTAAAATAAAGTGATTTAAAACTTAAAGCTATTAAAAATCTTGTTATTTACTAAAAATGGGAAATTAAATAAGTGAAAATCAAATCAATTAACAATTGAAGCAACCAAGTGCATAAAGTGCATAAAGTGTTTTCTTAACTAAAGTGACTGCAAATAAAGTTCGCCGCATAAAAGAAGGCAACGAATTAAAGAGATGACAGCCAATTACGAACGAGAAGACTCCATGGAGATGCTACTCGGGATGAGCGAGCCAGCTGGACAGAGGAGCTGCCGACAATCAGCCGCAGCAGCGGCAGAAATTGAGACACTAGAAAACGGTGAGTGTATCGTGTCTGTACTGTCCCTGACAGATTCAGATGCGCCCAACTCATCGTTCTTTAACGAAACGGCCGATGAAGCCAGCATGGCATTGTTGGAGGAGATATTCTCCTTGGATAGGCTAATTGGGGGTTCTCAAGAAGGCGCCAGAAAAAACGGCGCCAGAAAAACGGCGCCAGAAAAACGGCGCCAAAAGTGGCGCTCGCTGCCGCCGCCAAAAGAAAGTCCAAAAGAAAGCCTAAAAACAACACCAATACACACTGTCGCACACATTCGCACACATTCGCACGCCAGCAGTGCAGGGCGAGAGAACGAAACTCGAAAGTTTCACACCCACAGTCACTAACACTAACACCAACACCAACATGCTCGCTCAGCTAGATTAAAAGAGCGCGCACTTGCCCAATCACAGACACAAATACACACAAACACAAACATTAACACGAACAATACTTACCTGCAACGAATGAAGCCGAAGAGCGCGCGCGCACAGCCACTGAAAGAGAAGGCACAACAAACAACACATACACACACACACACACATAAACTTACGTAAACTTACAAGCAAATACAAATATGTGCGCAAGCGCAAGCGCAAATCCAAATACCCGCGCAAGCGCAAGCACAAGCACAAGCACAATACACACTAGAGCAGCAACAAATAATAAAAATCTAAACACAAATGCCTCACTTTACAACATTACCAGTGGAAGTGAGAGCCACTACATAGACATTGAGACCATAACAGACGAACAACTGACAATCAATGCCCAACAACAACAACAACAACAGCAGTCTAAAAGGCCGCCAAAAACTAGACACAGCCTGGATTCGCATGGCGCAGATCACATTCGTCGCAAGCTGGACGCAGCAGCAGCAATAACAGATGCAAAGTCCGTGGCTATAATGTCGCCACAAGCTAAATTAGCAACAACAATATCTGGAGTCCAGAGATGGCTCTCCACCATTGCTGCCACACGAACTAGCTCAACCAATGGCAGCCTCAGCCAATATAGTTTCATGGCAATCGCCATTGAAACGCAGATGTGGCGAGATGGATGAGTCCGAGGAGGATGAATTTTCTGATACGGACTACCCATTCAGAACGCCAAAATATAAAAGCGACTACGCTAGGAGGCTGCAGATGATGGTAAGGCAGCGTCAACAACAGCAGCAGCAGCAACTACAACAACAACAACAACAACAGCAGCAGCAGCAACAACAACAACAACAGCCAGAACAACAACAGCAAATAGAGCTGGAAATGGACTGCCAGCCGTGCCCATCTGAGGAACAGCAACAGCAGCCGCCATTAAACAACAACATCAAAACTAAAACTAAAGCCAAAGTGCCAATGGTATTTCTGCCACTTGTGCCGCAATAATGCCACTACTGGACAAACTCCAAAGTAATCCAGCAGTAGGCAAATTTAGAACCCGACGATGGCAAATGATGGTCTCCGTGTGGAGTGCGACAGCATGTCCACATATGAGGCCATCATGGCGTCCTTGAATGAAGACGGCACTCAACTCCACACCCACCAACAGCGCAGGGTATAGGGTGTGCATTAAGCACATCCACCACTCTACCCCCAGTGAATGGCTTAAGGCGCGCATAAATGAACTTGGCTATGAGGCAAAATATGTACGAAACATAAAAAAGCGTTTCACTGGCAAGCCAGTAAACGTTTTTGAGGTTGAGCTGCAACCCAAACTGGATGGCAGCCACATGCAAATACTGCAACTAACCGAGCTAAGCGGACAGGCAGTGAGGGTCGAGAGGCAGGCCAAGCCAATCGACCCTCCCCAATGTCATTGCTGCCAGGCATTTGGCCATACAAAAATTACTGTAGGCGCCAATTTAAATGCATGAAATGTGCAGATGACCATGCTACGACAGCTTGCACTAAACCTAGGCAGGCAGCCCCGAAATGCGCTAATTGCTGTGGCGAGCATATTAGCAGCTATAAGGGCTGTCCTGCCTACAAGGAGGCTAGGTCCAGGCTACAGTCGTATAAGGCTGCCAAAGAGCTGAAACAGATGAGGCAGAAGCAGCGGCAGGCGCAAATAAATAACAAAAATAAACATAAACAAGCAATCACAAAGGACTTTATTGTAAACAAGCAACAAAAAGTACATCAATTAGGACATCTAAAGAATGTGGCAAATTCTTACAATAACAACAATAATAATAAAACTAAAACTAAAACTCCAGCACGGCTAAGCATCAGCCAATCTTTAGTCGTAAGGTGAGTGACGAGCCACATAACGCCAGTTAGGGCATCTACTGGCCAAGCTAATGGCCGTCATCACCATCATCAACAGCAGCAAAACAACTGCGGCACCAGACCCCTATACGTGCTACAGTTGCTGCTGCAAACAGACTAAAGGCGAAGACGTATAAGCCATACAAGATGGCTCTCTTTGGGCGGACCCGCAACGCTGGCAAGGAAAGGCACAAATCCCAGCGCAAGCGAGCTTCGACCGAGAGAGCATCGCCCATCGGCAGCATCAATATGCGCGAGGAAAACGCGCAGCATTTAGCTTTATCTATACGTGATGCACTGGCAAGGAATAGGCTGTAGCAGTCGCCCGATCCTCCAGTGGCACCAGTAGCAGCAACGCCGAATTGGAGACGCAATCCTGCTGTGGCACACTTGGCCAACCTACAGCAGCAGTTGCGTGCTGCCAATGATGATGGCCAACATCAGGCTCCGGATTCCCCAGATGACCAGATGCTGAAGGCTCGAGCTGAACGTCACCAGGTTCAGCCGTATGGAGGCGAAAATGGAACAGTTGTTCAATTGCTTTCTGCAACTGGCTCCATTGATTCGCCAGCAACAGCCTGGCCATCTGGAGCAGTAGTGGAGCCGGACAGATGGCCACCTGCAAATACATAACAATCCATTAATAACATGTTAGCAAATAATAAATTCAATTGCATACCTTGAGGCTGCACTGTTTAAATGCGACACTCCACCTGACCAATGGGCACAGACGCTGCCCGAGAGATGCACAATGATGCACCTAGTGATGTACAGTAAAGTCCATAATAATAGCCAATAACATAGAAAATAAATAAATATGAATTAATATATGGACACAAATAAACACAAACAAAATACTTACTGAGGCTGCGCTGCAGCCGCCATACAAGCTGCCCAAGGCAGCACCATAACTTACCAAAGAGCGCCGGCGTCGTCCAAGAGATGTCTTACGATGATGATGAAGACGTCCAACGATGACCACGAACACCGACGACGCCAATGAAATCCATATACATTAGTATATGAACACACATTAATAATACATACACTTACCTTTACACAGCTACTCCCTGGCGGTGCCTGCCCTGACCAAGGGGCGACTACGATATGGCCGCAAGATGTCCATCGATGCCCTCCAGATGCTCCAGTGAAGTCCTCTAGATGCCCAACAACTAAAAAGAAAGAAGAAAAAAATAATATAAACATAACCTGACAATATACTTACCCGAGTATAGAACGCTGCCGCCACACGGCGGCCCATGACTGCGCCGATCTGCTCCAGAGGGCGCACCTCCAAAGCCCAGTGATGTCCATAGATGTTCGGAGACTGCAAAGAAAAGAAGAAGATTACAATTTTCTTCAACCAAAGCTGAGGATTGCGACAGGTGCATACTTACGCATGTGGATGTGTATGTGTGTGCGCCTGAAGCTAGCTGGCAAGGAGGCCCAAGCACCATGAGAGCCGCCGAATCCCACACCAAGTCCTAAAATAGCTGCAAAAAGAGAGAAAAAAATTATTATATATATTAATGTAAAAAATTTTAGTTAAGATTATTTATTGTTAGTAATTAAGTCACTGTTATTGTTATCGTCCACACCTCCAGCCAACCCCCCCCCCCACACATGGGAGCTTCCAACTCGAACAACTCAAACAACAGCTGTCACGCCATTATACCTATGAATAGTCGAACGCCACAACCCATGTAACGAAGGCGCCAACAACAAACAAAATTACACCATTTAAAGGCCGAGACCAGTTGCTCAAAAACACGAAGAGTAATCATTCGGACCTGTGATCAGCGTTCGCCCAGCGCCCGATTCAACTTTGTCGAATCGCAAACGCAGCGCTCGAGGCCGGAGGTGGAGTGCGCTGTCCCTCGCTATACCCACCGCCGCAATCCAACCGTGAGCGCCGCTGACAGGCCTCACCAAACATACACACGAGAGAAAAAAATCTTGAAAATTAAAATAAAGTGATTTAAAACTTAAAGCTATTAAAAATCTTGTTATTTACTAAAAATGGGAAATTAAACAAGTGAAAATCAAATCAATTAACAATTGAAGCAACCAAGTGCATAAAGTGCATAAAGTGTTTCTTTTTTTTAACTAAAGTGACTGCAAATAAAGTTCGCCGCATAAAAGAAGGCAACGAATTCAACGAATTCAAGAGATGACAGCCAATTACGAACCAGACGACTCCATGGAGATGCTACTCGGGATGAGCGAGCCAGCTGGACAGAGGAGCCGCCGACAATCAGCCGCAGCAGCGGCAGAAATTGAGACACTAGAAAACGGTGAGTGTATCGTGTCTGTACTGTCCCTGACAGATTCAGATGCGCCCAACTCATCGTTCTTTAACGAAACGGCCGATGAAGCCAGCATGGCATTGTTGGAGGAGATATTCTCCTTGGATAGGTAATTGGGGGCCCCAAGAAGGCGCCAGAAAAACGGCGCCAGAAAAACGGCGCCAAAAGTGGCGTCAGTTGCTGCCGCCGCCAAAAGAAAGCCTAAAAACAATACCAATACACACTGTCGCACACATTCGCACGCCAACAAAGCAGTGCAGGGCGAGAGAACGAAACTCGAAAGTTTCACACCCACAGTCACTAACACTCACACCAACACCAACATGCTCGCTCAGCTAGATTAAAAGAGCGCGCACTTGCCCAATCACAGACACAAATACACACAAACACAAACATTAACACGAACAATACTTACCTGCAACGAATGAAGCCGAAGAGCGCGCGCGCACAGCCAGTGAAAGAGAAGGCAGAACTAAACAACACATACACACACACACACACATTAATTCGACTGACTTGACTGATGCTGCAATAGCTCACACAAATACAAACGTAAACTTACAAGCAAATACAAATATGTGCGCAAGCGCAAATCCAAATACCCGCGCAAGCACAAGCACAAGCTCAATACACACTAGAGCAGCAACAAATAATACAAATCTAAACACAAATGCCTCACTTTACAACATTAATAGTGGAAGTGAGAGCCACTACATAGACATTGAGACCATAACAGACGAACAACTGACAATCAATGCCCAACAACAACAACAACAGTCTAAAAGGCCGCCAAAAACTAGACACAGCCTGGATTCGCATGGCGCAGATCACATTCGTCGCAAGCTGGACGCAGCAGCAGCAATAACAGATTCAAAGTCGATGGCTATAATGTCGCCACAAGCTAAATTAGCAACAACAATATCTGAGTCCTGAGATGGCTTATCGATAAAATATCGACCACCAAGCCTGATATGCCAGACCGGCACAAGTAACGAAGGCGCCAACAACACAATACGTTACGCGACAACAAAACCGAGAGAAGTTGCTCAAACCCTAGAGTAATCGGTCGGATTTAACATAATCTATAGCCCAGCGCTCGAGGCCGGAGGTGGTGTGCGCTGCGCCGCTCCTCCAACACATTTCAATCGCGAACACTGCATTGTACACCGAGACAGACTCTATTGAAATAAAATTAAAGTGAATAAAAAGCAAATAAATTTTCTTATTAATTCTAAATGGGAAACATATAAAATATAAAATAAAAATTCAAAGTGAAGCCAATAAATAAAAAAACAAGTAAGAACGTTGCTGTCGGACGCAACCGACAGCGAAATACTATATCACGACCCAGCAGCACACAGGGGCATCTATCACATTATATTTTTTAAAATTTAACCTTAAATCCCCACTTTCGCCGCTCAAATTAGCTGCAGACTAAAACTTTTCATTGGAGGTGGCCAGATAGTTTCAATTAGGATCGAACCCTTGCCTTAGCAAAAATACGCACCTAAATCGAGAGAGATGGCATCTCTCAAAATGAGAGAGGTGGCAACTCTGAACATGTGATTTAAGTTCGTTGGCGAGCGTAGAGGTGTGGGCTCGAACCCCGGTGCGGTCATGTTGATATTTTGGTTATATTTTCCTTATTTAGTTATTTTGTATTAATAAAATATTCTTTTCAAACATATATATATAATTTAACAAGTCAAAAGACAAGGTCAAAGGTCACAAAGTCATTATTTGGCGCGTTTTTGGGCCCTCAAAAGCTGCAGATGTTTCAGTTTTGATTTGCCACGCCCCCAGTGGCCGTAGGCAAATAATTTTTGGCATGTGCATAGAGTGGGCGTTCAGGAATATAACTGTAAAGTTTGGATGCTTACACTCGAAAAATTACAGGATATTTTTCTGTATGTCACGCCCCTTTCGGGGCGTAACAATAATTTTTGGGGAATCGATAGAAGAGGCCCCCAGTAACTTAACATCTAATTTTGAAGCTTCTAACACTAAAACTGAGAGAGATATAAGCTGATATTAGGTGCCACGCCCCCTGAGGGCGTAGATATATCCACCATAGCTTTTCGATTGTGGGATGTTAACCCGAGTTTATATACCAAGTCTCACGTCTCTAGCATCAATAGTGCTTAAAATATAACGAAACTAGTAAAATCACTATGTCTTCAGATTCCGATTTGCCACGCCCCCAGTAGGCGTGGCCGTAAAATTTCCTTATAGAATCGTAACAGTAACCCACGTGCCAAATTTGGGCATTTTAGCTTTAAAACTGTAGAAGATCAGTTTGACCCGATTTGCCACGCCCCAATGGGCGTAGATATATCCGCCATAGCTTTTGATTTTGAAATATCGACATGAGTGTTCAGTTAAAATCTCAACTCTCTAGCTCTTCTGAAAGTAGTGTTTCTGAGATACAGGAAAATGAATTTTCCGATTTGCCACGCCCCTAGTGGGCGTATCGGGAAAATCTTGACACTTTATCAGACTAGGGTATACACGAGTATATATTTCAAATTTCAAGTCTCTAGCTTCAATAGCGTGGAAATGGTTTGCGTTCATACGGACAGACGGACAGACTGACAGACGGACAGACGGACGGACAGCATGACGGACATTGCACAAACCCAATATACTATATCACTACGTGAAATAGTATAAAAGCAAATAAATTTTCTTATTAATTCAAAATTGGAAAAATATAAAATAAAAATTCAAAGTGAAGCCAATAAATTAAAAACAATTTTTAAGCAAAAGTGAATAAATATATATATATTTTATATATATACTGGCGAACATATACTGATGACTGTATTTTTTGTGACGCATAAAAGCAGACAACAACTATAGATGGCAGCCAACTATAATTCTGACGACTCCATGGAACTGCTACTTGGGATGAGCGAGCCCACTGGCCAGAGGAGCCGCCGACAATCAGCCGCAGCCGCAGCCGCGGCTGAAGCTGAGACATTGGAGAGCGGTGTATCGTATCCATACTGTCTGATTCAGACGAATCGATCCCCCGTTCTTCGACACAACGGCCGACCTGGCGTTGCTGGAGGAGATGTTCTCATTGGAGAAGCCAGCAAAGGGTCCCCAGAAGGCGCCGAAAAAAGCGCCAGAAAAGGCGCCAAAAGTAGCGCCAGGCGCCACAAAAAAGGAGGGAGAGAGCGATGAAAAGCCACTCTCACCAACACACAGGAAGTGTCAAAGAGAGGCAGCCACCTCTAGAAATTCCCTTCCGCTCACTCACACTAACACACTAGCCCAGCCTCAGCTAGCAGAGAGCGCACTTTTCCAGCCTCAACAGCAAACACACAAACAAACACAAATAAAAGCCGACACAAATACTTACATGCATCGCATGATGCCGAAGAGCGCGCACACACATACACAGCCACTACAAATAGATCAAAGACTAAATAAGAGAGATAAGGCAGCAGCACTAAACCACACATATACATACAGAAACACTCTCTTGACTGACGCTGCAAACGCAAAGACAAATACAAATACAAACGTAAAGACTGCCGATACACTGACGAACGCAATTAAGAGCGCCAATACAAATACCAAAGAAAACGTAATGACGAACGCGCTCACAATGATCACTAATACAGATACAAACACAAAAGCAACTACAAATACGAGCGTAAGCGCAAGCGCAATGCCAATTATGGCAACGAGTAGCATTAATTTAAATTCTAACTTAAATTTAAATACATCTGAAGTACAAAGGAGGCTTTCTAAGGTGCCACCATTGCTCCCTCACGAACTGCCACAAGCAATGGTAGCTCCAGCAAATTCAGCTTCATGGCAATCGCCATTGAAGCGTAGATGTGCGAAATGGACGAGTCCGAGGAAGAAGATCTTTCTGACCCGGACTCGCCATTCCAAACGCCACAATTCGAAAGCTATTACGCCAAGAGGCTGCAGATGAGAGTCAAGCAGAGGCGGCAGCAACAGCAGCTACAGCTACAGCAGCATCAACAACAACAAAAAGCAGCCAGAGCAGCCAGAGCAGCCAGAGCAGCAACAACAGCAAGAAATTGAGCAGCAAATGGATTGCCAGCCATGCCCAGCTGAAGAGCAGCAACAGCAGCCGCAAATAGATAACAATAACACCCGTGCCGCAAATAGTACCACTGCTGGATAAGCTGCAAAGCAATCCAGCAGTTGGGAAATTCATCACAAGAACAATGTCTAATGATGGTCTGCGTATAGAATGCGATAATATGCAAACATACGAGGCCATCATGGAGACTTTAAATAAAGATGGCACCCACTTGCATAAACACCAACAGCGCAGCCAGAGGGGGTATAGGGTGTGCATTAAGCACATTCACCACTCTACCCCTGTGAATGGCTTAAGGCGCGGCTAATAGATCTCGAATGAGATACGTTACGTTAAAAACGTAAAGAAACGTTTCACGGGCAAGCCTGTGAACGTGTTCGAGGTGGAGTTGCAGCCCAAAATGGATGGCAGCCATACCCGCATCCTGGAGCTCACAGAGCTAAGCGGGCAGGCAGTGAGGGTCGAGAGGCTAGCTAAGCCGATCGATCCTCCGCAATGCCATCGCTGTCAGGCATTTGGGCACACGAAAAACTATTGTAGGCGGCAATTTAGATGTATGAAGTGTGCAGAAGAGCACGCTTCGACCGCCTGCACTAAATCTAGACAGGCAGCCCCTAAATGCGCTAAATGCGGTGGGGAGCATTAGTAGCTATAAGGGCTGTCCTGTCTACAAAGAAGCCCGGTCCAAGCTGCAATCTTATAAAGCTGCTAAGGAGCTAAAGCAGCTGAGACGGAAGCAGCGACAGGCGCAAATACAAAATAAAAAACAACAGAAACAAACAATTAAAAATGGCTTTATTGACATTAACCAACAGCAAATACTACAACAACAAAGACATCTACAAAATGTTGCTAATGCTAATATTAAAAATAATAGTACAACTAAAAATAAATTACACTGCAGCACGGCTAAGCATGAGCTAACATATAGCCGTATAGTGCGTGGCGAGAGCAACCATAAAACGCCAGTAAAGGCACCATCTGGTCAAGACAATGGCCGCCATCAACAGCAGCAAACACTGCAGCGGCAACAGCAACAACAGCCTTCCTCGGCGAGGATCGAGTCCCCAGCTCGTGCTGCAGCTGCTGCTGCAAGGACGAAAACGTCTTATAAGCCATATAAAATGGCCCTCTTCGACCGAACTCGAAATGCTGGAAAGGAGCGTAAGCCCCAGCGCAAGCGAGCCTCGGCCAGGAGAGCATCGGCCACGAACAGCAACATCCATGAAGAAATGGCGCAGCATCGAGCAATCTGCCAGCAGCAAATTCGCGATGCACAGGAAAGGGATAGGCGTCAACAAGCGCCGGATCCACAATTGGCATCAGCAACAGCGACGCCAATAAGCCAATAAGGACTGCCAACAATGGAGGCCGACACCAGATCCACGAAGACGAATCAGCACCGAGCGATCAGATGCTGAAGGCTCTCGAGCTGAACATAGTAATGTTCAGCCGTATGGAGGCGAAAATGGACCAGCTGTTTAATACTTTTTTGCAGCTGGCGCCATTGCTTCGCCAGCAACAGCCTGATCGCTCGGGGCAGTAGAGTGGCCTGGTATTCGGTCACCTGCAATATACTGAAAGAAATTAAAATAATGTAAACAAACGGATAACACAAACTTACCACTTACCTGTGGCTGCACTGAAGCCGGAACTCAGCTGCCCAAACCGGAGCAGCACTTGACCAAGGGGCAAGGACGATGATCAAGAAAAGTCCAGCGATGAATATGACGATGTCCAGAAAGATCGGCGAGGTGTGGACGATAACAATAACAGTGACTTAATTACCAACAATAAATAAACTTAACTAAATTTTTTTACATTAACATATACAATAATTTTGTTTTCTCTTTTGCAGCTATTTTAGGACTTGGTGGGGAATCGGCGGCTCTCATGGTGCATGGGCCTCTTGCCAGCTAGCTTCAGGCGCACACACATACACATCCACATGCGTAAGTATGAACCTGTCGCAATCCTCAGCTTTGGTTGAAGAAAATTTTAATCTTCTTCTTTTCTTTGCAGCCTCCGAACATCTATGGACATCACTGGGCTTTAGAGGTGCGCCCTCTGGAGCAGATCATGGGCCGCAGTGTGGCGGCTGCGTTCTATACTCTGGAAGTATATTGTCAGGTTATGTTTATATTATTTTTTCTTCTTTCTTTTAGCTACTGGGCATCTGGAGGACTTCACTGGAGCATGTGGAGGGCGTCGATGGACATCTTGCGGCCATATTGTAGTCGCCCTTGGTCAGGGCCCCAGGAAGTAGCTGTGTAAATGTAAGTGTATGTATTATTAATGTGTGTTCATATACTAATGTATATGGATTTCATTGGCGTCGCCGGTCTTCGTGGTCATCGTTGGACGTCTTCATCATCATCGTTAGACATCTCTTGGACGACGCCGGCGTTCATTGGTAAGTTATGGTGCTGCATTGGGCAGCTGTTTGGCGGCCGCATGTCATCCTGGATTTTTTTGGATG
Organism: Drosophila mercatorum; assembly: GCA_961210405.1. Classification (NCBI taxonomy): domain Eukaryota; kingdom Metazoa; phylum Arthropoda; class Insecta; order Diptera; family Drosophilidae; genus Drosophila; species Drosophila mercatorum. The sequence goes on along the minus strand of CAUIUS010000096.1, from coordinate 14,746 downwards.
CCTTCATCTTCATCGCTGGACATCTCCTGGATGGCGTTGGTGATCATTGGTCACGATTTGTGCCGCTTTAGGCGGCTGTTTGACGGCTGCAGCGCAGCCTCAGGTAAGTACGTTGCTAGTGTGGTTTTTATATATATTTTTACTAATATATTTTTGTTTGCCATGTCGCCGCATGTCATCCTGGATTTCTTTGGATGCCCTCATCATCATCGTTGTACATTTCCTGGATGGCGTCGGTGATCATTGGTCAGGATTTGTGCCGCCTTGAGCAGCTGTTTGGCGGCTGCAGCGCAGCCTCAGGTAAGTATGTTGTTTGAGTATTTTGTATGTATATTTTTACTAATATATATTTGTTTGCCATGTGGTGCCGCCTTGAGAGGTGTTTGGCGCAGCGCAGCCTCAGATAAGTGTGGTGTTTTAGTATTTTTGTATATATTTTATTAATATATATTTGTTTGCCATGTCGCCGTGTGTCATCCTGGATTTCTTTGGATGCCCTCATCATCATCGTTGGACATTTCCTGAATGGCGTCGGTGATCATTGGTCAGGATTTGTGCCGCCTTGGGCGGCTGTTTGGCGGCTGCAGCGCAGCCCCGGGTAAGTATTTTGTTTGTGTTTATTTGTGTACATATATTAATTCATATTTATTTATTTTCTATGTTATTGGCTATCATTATAGACTTTATTGTACATCACTAGGTGCATCATTGGGCATCTCTTGGGCAGCGTCTGTGCCCATTGGTCAGGTGGAGTGTCGCATTACAACAGTGCAGCCTCAAGGTATGCAATTGAATTTATTATTTGCTAACATGTTATTAATGGATTGTTATGTATTTGCAGGTGGCCATCTGTCCGGCTCCACTACTGCTCCAGATGGCCAGGCTGTTGCTGGCGAATCAATGGAGCTAGTTGCAGAAAGCAATTGAACAACTGTTCCATTTTCGCCTCCATACGGCTGAACATGGTGACGTACAGCTCGAGAGTCTTCAGCATCTGGTCATCTGGGGAATCCGGAGCCTGATGTTGGCCATCATCATTGGCAGCACGCAACTGCTGCTGTAGGTTGGCCAAGTGTGCCTCAGCAGGATTGCGTCTCCTATTCGGCGTTGCTGCTACTGGTGCCACTGGAGGATCGGGCGACTGCTCCAGCCTATTCCTTGCCAGTGCATCACGTATAGATAAAGCTAAATGCTGCGCGTTTTCCTCGCGCATATTGATGCTGCCGATGGGCGATGCTCTCGGTCGAGGCTCGCTTGCGCTGGGATTTGGCCTTCCTTGCCAGCGTTGCGGGTCCGCCCAAAGAGAGCCATCTTGTATGGCTTATACGTCTTCGCCTTTAGTCTGTTTGCAGCAGCAACTGAGCACGTATAGGGTCTGGTGCCGCAGTTGTTTTTGCTGCTGTTGATGATGGTGATGACGGCCATTAGCTTGGCCAGTAGATGCCCTAACTGGCGTTATGTGGCTCGTCACCACCTTACGACTAAAGATTGGCTGATGCTTAGCCGTGCTGGAGTTTTAGTTTTAGTTTTATTATTATTGTTGTTATTGTAAGAATTTGCCACATTCTTTAGATGTCCTAATTGATGTACTTTTTGTTGCTTGTTTACAATAAAGTCCTTTGTGATTGCTTGTTTATGTTTATTTTTGTTATTTATTTGCGCCTGCCGCTGCTTCTGCCTCATCTGTTTCAGCTCTTTGGCAGCCTTATACGACTGTAGCCTGGACCTAGCCTTCTGTAGGCAGGACAGCCCTTATAGCTGCTAATATGCTCGCCACAGCAATTAGCGCATTTCGGGGCTGCCTGCCTAGGTTTAGTGCAAGCTGTCGTAGCATGGTCATCTGCACATTTCATGCATTTAAATTGGCGCCTACAGTAATTTTTGTATGGCCAAATGCCTGGCAGCGATGACATTGGGGAGGTCGATTGGCTTGGCCTGCCTCTCGACCCTCACTGCCTGTCCGCTTAGCTCGGTTAATTGCAGTATTTGCATGTGGCTGCCATCCAGTTTGGGTTGCAGCTCAACCTCAAAAACGTTTACTGGCTTGCCAGTGAAACGCTTTTTATGTTTCGTACATATTTTGCCTCATAGCCAAGTTCATTTAGGCGCGCCTTAAGCCATTCACTGGGGGTAGAGTGGTGGATGTGCTAATGCACACCCTATACCCCTCTGGCTGCGCTGTTGGTGGGTGTGGAGTTGAGTGCCGTCTTCATTCAAGGACGCCAAGATGGCCTCATATGTGGACATGCTGTCGCACTCCACACGGAGACCATCATTTGCCATCGTACGGGTTCTAAATTTGCCTACTGCTGGATTACTTTGGAGTTTGTCCAGTAGTGGCATTATTTGCGGCACAAGTGGCAGAAATACCATTGGCACTTTGGCTTTAGTTTTAGTTTTGATGTTGTTGTTGTTTAATGGCGGCTGCTGTTGCTGTTCCTCAGATGGGCACGGCTGGCAGTCCATTTCCAGCTCTATTTGCTGTTGTTGTTGTTGTTGTTGCTGCTGTTGCTCTGGCTGCTGTTGCTGCTCTTGCTCTGGCTGCTGTTGCTGTTGCTGCTGCTGTTGCTCTGGCTGCTGTTGTTGTTGCTGCTGCTGCTGTTGTTGATGTTGTTGTTGTAGATGCTGGAATAGACAAGATTTGCAATGCTACGCTGAAGGCCTTGTCTACAAGAGCGGTACTGTACATTGTACTAATCTTTAATGCCATCATCAGGCTTCAAGTTTTCCCTAGACAATGGGAAATAGCTGCAATCTTGATGATTCATAAGCCAGGCAAACCGGAAGAGGATCCAGAGTCTTATTGGCCTATAAGTCTATTGCCCTCCCTGTCTAAATTATGGGAGAGGACCATTGCTAAACGAATTAATGTCATAATAAGACAATCCAATATCTTACCGGATCACCAATTTGTATTTCGGGAGGGGCACGGCACAGTGGAGCAAGTTCACAGATTGGTGTAAAGGTAAATGATACAGATTAAAGTAAAGGTAAATTATACACTATCGTCCACATACTCTATGAGAGCAGGAGTGCCGCAGGGCAGTGTTCTTGGTCCGCTACTGTTCTCCTTGTATACGGCAGACATACCTAGGCCGTCCTTCAACATATGGACGCTCCCTCGAAAGCTGTCATTGCCACTTATGCTGATGATGTTGCAGTCATCTACAACTCCAACAGTCACGATGAAGCAAGTACAGGACTATAGAGGTATCTTGATACTCTCACTGATTGGTGCAAGCGGTGGAATATGAAAATCAATCCGCTAAAAACATTAAACCCCTGCTTCACCCTAAAAAGGCTGATAATGCATACCCCCAATCCAGCTGGAGGGAGTAACCCTACCGCAACCAGCGCAGGCGAAATATCTTGGCATCACACTGGACAAGCGTCTCACCTTTGGGCCGCACCCTAAAGCTGCGGTGAAAAATGCCACAGGCCACAGACTGCAACAACTGCGATGGCTCAACAATAAAAAGAGCACCTTGCCGCTGAGATGTAAGAGAGCTGTATACGTGCAATGCATTGTGCCGATATGGCTCTATGGAGTGCAAATCTGGGGGATTGCTGCCAAATCCAACTACAAACGGATACAGGTACTGCAGAACCGAGTGCTTCGACAAATAACTAACTCCCCCTGGTATATACGCGGTTCTACACTCCATAGAGACCTCAAGCTACCTACTGTTGAAGAGCAGATAGGCAGACATACAAGCCGATACTCAGATAGGTTGCAACGACACCGAAGCCTCTTGCAATGGGTCTAGTCCCTGCCAGACCCCTTAGAAGACTTAAACGGCAAGGCTTTGCCAAAACGCTGGGAACACCTTAAACCTATAACTAATTAATCTTCAGTTCCTCACAATACGACTGAGGTTTGGCCCGTATATATATATATATATAAGTCATGTGTTGTTATAGTACTAAGTTTTGTTTGTACAGGTTCTACACTTAAATAAAATAAACAAAAAAAAGCAAATAATAAATTCAATTGCATACCTTGAGGCTGCACTGTTTATATGCGACACTCCACCTGACCAATGGGCACAGACGCTGCCCAAGAGATGCCCAATGATGCACCTAGTGATGTACAGTAAAGTCCATAATAATAGCCAATAACATAGAAAATAAATAAATATGAATTAATATATGGACACAAATAAACACAAACGAAATACTTACCTGAGGCTGCGCTGCAGCCGCCAAACAGCTGCCCAATGCAGCACCATAAATTACCAAAGAGCGCCGGCGTCGTCCAAGAGATGTCTTACGATGATGATGAAAACGTCCAACGATGACCACGAACACCGACGACGCAATGAAATCCATATACATTAGTATATGAACACACATTAATAATACATACACTTACCTTTACACAGCTACTCCTGGCGGTGCCTGCCCTGACCAAGGGCGACTACGATATGGCCGCAAGATGTCCATCGATGCCCTCCAGATGCTCCAGTGAAGTCCTCCAGATGGCCAGCAACTAAAAGAAAGAAAAAATAAATAAATAATATTATAAACATAACCTGACAATATACTTACCCGAGATAGATCGCTGCCGCCACACGGCGGCCATGAATACGCCGATCTGCTCCAGAGTCCGCACCTCCAAAGCCCAGTGATGTCCATAGATGTTCGGAGGCTGCAAAGAAAAGAAGATTAAAATTTTCTTCAACCAAAGCTGAGGATTGCGACAGGTTCATACTTACGCATGTGGATGTGTATGTGTGTGCGCCTGAAGCTAGCTGGCAAGGCGGCCCATGCACCATTAGAGCCGCGGCTTCCACACCAAGTCCTAAAATAGCTGCAAAAAAGGGAAAAATTTATTGTATATATTAATGTAAAAAAATTTTAGTTAAGTTTATTTATTATTAGTAATAAAGTCGCTGTTATTGTTACCGTCCACACCTCTAGCCAACTGTCACGCCATTATACCGATGAATAGTCGAACGCCACGCCAGAATGCCAGACCAGCACAAAACAACCCATGTAACGAAGGCACCAACAACAAACAAAGTTACGCCATTTAAACGCCGAGACCAGTTGCTCAAAAACACAAAGAGTAATCATTCGGACCTGTGATCATCGTTCGCCCAGCGCCCGATTCAATCCTTTGTCGAATCGCAAGCGCAGCGCTCGAGGGTGGAGGTGGAGTGCGCTATACCCACCGCCGCAATCCAACCGAGACGCCGCTGACAGGCCTCACCAAACATACACACGAGAGAAAAAAAATCTTGAAAATTAAAATAAAGTGATTTAAAACTTAAAGCTATTAAAAATCTTGTTATTTACTAAAAATGGGAAATTAAATAAGTGAAAATCAAATCAATTAACAATTGAAGCAACCAAGTGCATAAAGTGCATAAAGTGTTTTCTTAACTAAAGTGACTGCAAATAAAGTTCGCCGCATAAAAGAAGTCAACGAATTAAAGAGATGACAGCCAATTACGAACGAGAAGACTCCATGGAGATGCTACTCGGGATGAGCGAGCCAGCTGGACAGAGGAGCCGCCGACAATCAGCCGCAGCAGCGGCAGAAATTGAACACTAGAAAACGGTGAGTGTATCGTGTCTGTACTGTCCCTGACAGATTCAGATGCGCCCAACTCATCGTTCTTTAACGAAACGGCCGATGAAGCCAGCATGGCATTGTTGGAGGAGATATTCTCCTTGGATAGGCTAATTGGGGGCCCCAAGAAGGCGCCAGAAAAACGGCGCCAGAAAAACGGCGCCAAAAGTGGCGTCGTTGCTGCCGCCGCCAAAAGAAAGTCCAAAGAAAGCCTAAACAACACCAATACACACTGTCGCACACATTCGCACGCCAGCAGTGCAGGGCGAGAGAACGAAACTCGAAAGTTTCACACCCACAGTCACTAACACCAACACCAACACCAACATGCTCGCTCAGCTAGATTTAAGAGAGCGCGACTTGCCCAGCACAAACACAAATACACACAAACACAAACATTAACACGAACAATACTTACCTGCAACGAATGAAGCCGAAGAGCGCGCGCGCACAGCCACTGAAAGATAAGACAGAACTAAACAACACATACACACACACACACACATAAATTCGACTGACTTGACTGATGCTGCAATAGCTCACACAAATACAAACGTAAACTTACAAGCAAATACAAATATGTGCGCAAGCGCAAATCCAAATACCCGCGCAAGCGCAAGCACAAGCACAAGCACAATACACACTAGAGCAGCAACAAATAATAAAAATCTAAACACAAATGTCTCACTTATCGAACAACTGACAATCAATGTCCAACAACAACAACAACAACAGCAGTCTAAACGGCCGCCAAAAACTAGACACAGCCTGGATTCGCATGGCGCAGATCACATTCGTCGCAAGCTGGACGCAGCAGCAGCAATAACAGATTCAAAGTCCATGGCTATAATGTCGCCACAAGCTAAATCAGCAACAACAATATCTGGAGTCCAGAGATGGCTCTCCAGTGTGGCACCATTGCTGCCACACGAACTAGCTCAACCAATGGCAGCCTCAGCCAATATAGTTTCATGGCAATCGCCATTGAAACGCAGATGTGGCGAGATGGATGAGTCCGAGGAGGGTGAATTTTCTGACACGGACTACCCATTCAGAACGCCAAAATTTAAAAGCGAATACGCTAGGAGGCTGCAGATGAGGGTTAGGCAGCGTCAACAACAGCAGCAGCAGCATCTACAACAACAACATCAACAACAGCAGCAGCAGCAGCAACAACAGCAGCCAGAGCAAGAGCAGCAACAGAAGCCAGAGCAACAGCAAAACAACAACAACAGCTGCCAGAACAACAACTGCAAATACGTAGATTTAGTTATTTATATATATATATATAAAAATATATAAATATATATATATATATATATATATATATATATATATATATATATATATATTTATATATATATATATATATATTTTATATATATATATATATATATATATATATATATATATATATATATATATATATATATATATATATATATATATATATATTTTATATATATTAATTTTTATTATTTTTATTTATTTTCCATGTCATCGTCGATCATCCTGGACATCGCTGGACATCTTCTGGACTTCGTCGGTGATGGTTTTTGTTTAATTTTGGCTACCGACTCCAACTTTCCCCAAATATTTATATTGAGGTTAGTTGCACTCAAAGCCAGTAAATGAATGGGTTTATATTTTTAAAAATTGGAAAAAATCTAATAAAATATGATGAACATAAGTTGAAAATTTGATTCAAATCCATTAATTCGCGCAGAAGTTATTAAAGAAAACATTTGGCCAATCGGCCAAACACGTGACCAGCAACGCAAAACAAATTGTTTTCCTATACATGTGCACACATACCCACATACACATTAAGCTGCGTGCATCTAGCGAATTCTAAAACCCGCAAGTTTTAGTGTACATGTTTCCAATAGATGGCGCTATGATTCGCTAATTATCAGCTGTTCAATAAATCGAAACAGGGATGGCGCTTTCTATCGAACCATAGATGGCGCTATTGGCAAAACAATTGAAAATGAATTGAATTTAGTTTTCTGTGCGTTTATACAAAATGCTAATTATGCAGTATTTTAAAAAACGCAGGTAGAGCGGGGTTTAGGGTATCTCCTAGTCGGGACCCCCGACTAGAGTGTTCTCACTTGTTATATATATTAATTTTTATTTATTTGTCATGTTGTCGCCGATCTTTCTGAACACCGTCATATTCATCGCTGGACTTTTCTTGAGCATCTTCACCGCCCCTTGGTCTAGTGCTGCTCCGGTTTGGGCAGCTGAGTTCCGGCTGCAGTGCAGCCTCAGGTAAGCGGTAAGTTTGTGTTAGCCGTTTGTTTACATTATTTTAATTTTAATTTCTTTCAGCATATTGCAGGTGACCGAATACCAGGCCACTCTACTGCCCCGAGCGATCAGGCTGTTGCTGGCGAATCAATGGCGCCAGCTGCAAAAAAGTATTAAACAGCTGGTCCATTTTCGCCTCCATACGGCTGAACATTACTATGTTCAGCCCGAGAGCCTTCAGCATCTGATCGCTCGGTGCTGATTCGTCTTCGTGGATCTGGTGTCGGCCTCCATTGTTGGCAGTCCTCAGCTTCTGTTGGGACTCAGCCAAATGCCTCTCGGCAGGATTTCGGCTGCTTATTGGCGTCGCTGTTACTGATGCCAATTGTGGATCCGGCGCTTGTTGACGCCTATCCCTTTCCAGTGCATCGCGAATTTGCTGCTGGCAGATTGCTCGATGCTGCGCCATTTCTTCATGGATGTTGCTGTTCGTGGCCGATGCTCTCCTGGCCGAGGCTCGCTTGCGCTGGGGCTTACGCTCCTTTCCAGCATTTCGAGTTCGGTCGAAGAGGGCCATTTTATATGGCTTATAAGACGTTTTCGTCCTATTAGCAGCAGCAGCTGCAGCACGAGCTGGGACTCGATCCTCGCCGAGGAAGGCTGTTGTTGTTGTTGCCGCTGCTGTGTTTGCTGCTGTTGATGGCGGCCATTGTCTTGACCAGATGGTGCCTTTACTGGCGTTTTATGGTTGCTCTCGCCACGCACTATACGGCTATATGTTAGCTCATGCTTAGCCGTGCTGCAGTGTAATTTATTTTTAGTTGTACTATTATTTTTAATATTAGCATTAGCAACATTTTGTAGATGTCTTTGTTGTTGTAGTATTTGCTGTTGGTTAATGTCAATAAAGCCATTTTTAATTGTTTGTTTCTGTTGTTTTTTATTTTGTATTTGCGCCTGTCGCTGCTTCCGTCTCAGCTGCTTTAGCTCCTTAGCAGCTTTATAAGATTGCAGCTTGGACCGGGCTTCTTTGTAGACAGGACAGCCCTTATAGCTACTAATGTGCTCGCCACCGCATTTAGCGCATTTAGGGGCTGCCTGTCTAGATTTAGTGCAGGCGGTCGAAGCGTGCTCTTCTGCACACTTCATACATCTAAATTGCCGCCTACAATAGTTTTTCGTGTGCCCAAATGCCTGACAGCGATGGCATCGATCGGCTTAGCTATCCTCTCGACCTCACTGCCTGCCCGCTTAGCTCTGTGAGCTCCAGGATGCGGGTATGGCTGCCATCCATTTTGGGCTGCAACTCCACCTCGAACACGTTCACAGGCTTGCCCGTGAAACGTTTCTTCACGTTTTTAACGTAACGTATCTCATTCCCGAGATCTATTAGCCGCGCCTTAAGCCATTCACAGGGGGTAGAGTGGTGAATGTGCTTAATGCACACCCTATACCCCTCTGGCTGCGCTGTTGGTGTGTATGCAAGTGGGTGCCATCTTTATTTAAAGTATCCATGATGGCCTCGTATGTTTGCATATTATCGCATTCTATACGCAGACCATCATTAGACATTGTTCTTGTGATGAATTTCCCAACTGCTGGATTGCTTTGCAGCTTATCCAGCAGTGGTACTATTTGCGGCACGGGTGTTATTGTTATCTATTTGCGGCTGCTGTTGCTGCTCTTCAGCTGGGCATGGCTGGCAATCCATTTGCTGCTCAATTTCTTGCTGTTGTTGCTGCTCTGGCTGCTCTGGCTGCTGTTGTTGTTGTTGTTGATGCTGCTGTAGCTGTAGCTGCTGTTGCTGCCGCCTCTGCTTGACTCTCATCTGCAGCCTCTTGGCGTAATAGCTTTCGAATTGTGGCGTTTGGAATGGCGAGTCCGGGTCAGAAAGATCTTCTTCCTCGGACTCGTCCATTTCGCCACATCTACGCTTCAATGGCGATTGCCATGAAGCTGAATTTGCTGGAGCTGCCATTGCTTGTGGCAGTTCGTGGGGGAGCAATGGTGGCACCTTAGAAAGCCACCTTTGTACTTCAGATGTATTTAAATTGAAATTTAAGTTAGAATTTAAATTAATGCTACTCGTTGCCATAATTGGCATTGCGCTTGCGCTTACGTTCGTATTTGTAGTTGCTTTTGTGTTTGTATCTGTATTAGTGATCATTGTGAGCGCGTTCGTCATTACGTTTTCTTTGGTATTTGTATTGGCGCTCTTAATTGCGTTCGTCAGTGTATCGGCAGTCTTTACGTTTGTATTTGTATTTGTCTTTGCGTTTGCAGCGTCAGTCAAGAGAGTGTTTCTGTATGTATATGTGTGGTTTAGTGCTGCTGCCTTATCTCTCTTATTTAGTCTTTGATCTATTTGTAGTGGCTGTGTATGTGTGTGCGCGCTGTCGAAGGACGGGGGGATCGAATCGTCTGGATCAGACAGTATGGATACGATACACCGCTCTCCAATGTCTCAGCTTCAGCCGCGGCTGCGGCTGCGGCTGATTGTCGGCGGCTCCTCTGGCCAGTGGGCTCGCTCATCCCAAGTAGCAGTTCCATGGAGTCGTCAGAATTATAGTTGGCTGCCATCATATAGTTGTTGTCTGCTTTTATGCGTCACAAAAATCCAGTCACCAGTATATGTTCGCCAGTATATATAAAATATATATATTTATTCACTTTTTGTTTAAAAATTGTTTTTTTTTATTTATTGGCTTCACTTTGAATTTTTATTTTATATTTTATATGTTTCCCATTTAGAATTAATAAGAAAATTTATTTGCTTTTTATTCACATTAATTTTATTTCAATAGAGTCTGTCTCGGTGTACAATGCAGTGTTCGCGATTGAAATGTGTTGAGGAGCGGCGCAGCGCAACACCACCTCCGGCCTCGAGCGCTGGGCTATAGATTATGTTAAATCCGACCGATTACTCTAGGGTTTGAGCAACTTCTCTCGGTTTTGTTGTCGCGTAACGTATTGTGTTGTTGGCGCCTTCGTTACTTGTGCCGGTCTGGCATATCAGGCTTGGTGGTCGATATTTTATCGATAAGCCATCTCAGGACTCCAGATATTGTTGTTGCTAATTTAGCTTGTGGCGACATTATAGCCATCGACTTTGAATCTGTTATTGCTGCTGCTGCGTCCAGCTTGCGACGAATGTGATCTGCGCCATGCGAATCCAGGCTGTGTCTAGTTTTTGGCGGCCTTTTAGACTGTTGTTGTTGTTGTTGGGCATTGATTGTCAGTTGTTCGTCTGTTATGGTCTCAATGTCTATGTAGTGGCTCTCACTTCCACTATTAATGTTGTAAAGTGAGGCATTTGTGTTTAGATTTGTATTATTTGTTGCTGCTCTAGTGTGTATTGAGCTTGTGCTTGTGCTTGCGCGGGTATTTGGATTTGCGCTTGCGCACATATTTGTATTTGCTTGTAAGTTTACGTTTGTATTTGTGTGAGCTATTGCAGCATCAGTCAAGTCAGTCGAATTAATGTGTGTGTGTGTGTGTGTGTGTGTGTGTGTGTGTGTGTGTGTGCGCGCTCTTCGGCTTCATTCGTTGCAGGTAAGTATTGTTCGTGTTAATGTTTGTGTTTGTGTGTATTTGTGTCTGTGCTTGGCAAGTGCGCGCTCTCTTAAATCTAGCTGAGCGAGCATGTTGGTGTCGGTGTTAGTGTTAGTGACTGTGGGTGTGAAACTTTCGAGTTTAGTTCTCTCGCCCTGCACTGCTTTGTTGGCGTGTGAATGTGTGTAAGCAGTGGACTTCTCGCTCGCACTGCTTGTATTGGTGTTGTTTTTAGGCTTTCTTTTGGACTTTCTTTTGGCGGCGGCAGCAACTGACGCCACTTTTGGCGCCGTTTTTTCTGGCGCATTCTTGGGGCCCCCAATTAGCCTATCCAAGGAGAATATCTCCTCCAACAATGCCATGCTGGCTTCATCGGCCGTTTCGTTAAAGAACGATGAGTTGGGCGCATCTGAATCTGTCAGGGACAGTACAGACACGATACACTCACCGTTTTCTAGTGTCTCAATTTCTGCCGCTGCTGCGGCTGATTGTCGGCGGCTCCTCTGTCCAGCTGGCTCGCTCATCCCGAGTAGCATCTCCATGGAGTCTTCTCGTTCGCTGTTGGCTGTCATCTCTTTAATTCGTTGCCTTCTTTTATGCGGCGAACTTTATTTGCAGACACTTTAGTTAAGAAAACACTTTATGCACTTGCTTGCTTCAATTGTTAATTGATTTGATTTTCACTTGTTCAATTTACCATTTGTAGTAAATAACAAGATTTTTAATAGCTTTAAGTTTTAAATCACTTTATTTTAATTTTCAAGATTTTTTTTCTCTCGTGTGTATGTTTGGTGAGGCCTGTCGGTGGCGCTCACGGTTGGATTGCGGCGGTGGGTATAGCGCACTCCACCTCCACCCTCGAGCGCTGCGCTTGCGATTCGACAAAGGATTGAATCGGGCGCTGGGCGAACGATGATCACAGGTCCAAATGATTACTCTTCGTGTTTTTGAGCAACTGGTCTCGGCCTTTAAATGGTGTAACTTTGTTTGTTGTTGGCGCCTTCGTTACATGGGTTGTTTTGTGCCGGTCTGGCATCTCGGGCGTGGCGTTCGACTATTCATCGGTATAATGGCGTGACAGCTGTTGTTCGAGTTGTTCGAGTTGGTAGCTGCCATGTGGGGGGGGGGTTGGCTGGAGTGTGGACGGTAACAATAACAGTGACTTAATTACCAACAATAAATAAACTTAACTAAAATTTTTTACATTAATATATAAAATAATTTTGTTTTCTCTCTTTTTTGCAGCTATTTTAGGACTTGGTGTGGGGAATAGGCGGCTCTCATGGTGCATGGGCCTCCTTGCCAGCTAGCTTCAGGCGCACACACATACACATCCACATGCGTAAGTATGCACCTGTCGCTATCCTCAGCTTTGGTTGAAGAAAATTTTAATCTTCTTTTTTTCTTTGCAGCCTCCGAACATCTATGGACATCACTGGGCTTTGGAGGTGCGCCCTCTGGAGCAGATCGGCGCAGTCATGGGCTGCCGTGTGGCGGCAGCGTTCTATACTCGGGTAAGTATATTGTCAGGTTATGTTTATATTATTTTTTTCGTCTTTCTTTTTAGTTGCTGGGCATCTGGAGGACTTCACTGGAGCATCTGGAGGGCGTCGATGGACATCTTGCGGCACCGCCAGGGTAAAGGTAAAGGTAAGTGTATGTATTATTAATGTGTGTTCATATACTAATGTATATGAATTTCATTGGAATCGCCGGTCTTCGTGGTCATCGTTGGACGTCTTCATCATCATTGTTAGACATCTCTTGGACGACGCCGGCGCTCTTTGGTAAGTTATGGTGCTGCATTGGGCAGCTGTTTGGCGGCTGCAGCGCAGCCTCAGGTAAGTACGTTGTTTGAGTATTTTTTATACCCTGAACCCATTGAAAATGGGAAATCAGGGTATAATGTTTTTGTTGAAAGGCGTATGTTTGTGACAGGCAAAAGGAGGCGTGGCAGACCCCATAAAGTATATATATTCTTGATCAGGGAGAGAAGCCGAGTCGATTAAGCCCTGTCCGTCTGTCTGTCTGTCCGTATGTTTGAACGCGTCGATCTCAGAAGATATAAGAGCTAGAGACTTCAAATTTTTTTTGGAAGTTCGTGTATATCACGATTCGATCGAGTTTGTTCAAATATTCGATAACTATCATCGTTTTAATGTTATCGACTAAAAACCGATGTGTTTATTTAGTTATAAAATTCTATTTAATTCATCTTTTTAGTTAGAGTCTTCAAATTTTGCATTTAGTGTTATTTGGGCCTTACGCAATTTCGGTTTTTGTTAAATTTTGGGTGCCACGCCCCTTTCGCCTCAAATTTGTAACTCCCGTGTATGAAATACTACAGACTTGTGCTTTGCCACATACATACATATGGATGACATGATCACGCCCAACAAGTTTGATCAAAATCGTTTGTCTAGAAAAAAAAATTATTAAACATTTAATTTCCCATAGCATTGCCATGCAAAGCAGCCAAACAACAGGTGACGCACCGACTTGCGCTTGTGTGTGCTTACGCCTGTGCGTGTGTGTGTATGTTTTGCTTGTAATGAAAGTACATATGCATGTGTATATAAAAGAAACAAAGAATGCTTGGAATGGCGGTTCTTCGCAGGGTTCAGGGTATACCCTAGTCGAGCGGTCTCGACTTGAGTTTTCTTACTTGTTGTTATTAAGGTTTGGTAATAAATAAGCTTATGTTTTATTATATACGGTGACAATCAAAGTATACAATTTGTTATGAGTCTTATTCTCTTTTATTTCTGCTGGTTCATTAACATAGAAAATGTATGTTGAACAGATTTGGACAGTTACCCAACACTGAAAATTAACTTTTTGCTTTTCGATAATTGTGGCGGCATGTAGATTTACTCTGTAGCCTGCGATTACCAACACAGATCATTGCGAGCTCTCGATTTTTGACGGTCGACTTACAATTATCAATTCAATTAATAAATATTTGCTAATTAATAAATATTAAACTTTGCTGTTCGGTTCCAAGTGAAAGTCTTTCAAAAAATTTCGATTTCATTGCACTGTTTAACAATTGTTTTCAGTTAAAATAGTCTGTACAATAAATATTTCGATTAGTCCGTTATGTTCTGCCGTTGACCATCTGTACGGCGCACACTGTAACGTATGTGTGTGTGAGTGCGTATATATGTATATATGTTCATTTGCACTTTGTGTGATTGTGTTTCGGCTGCTCTTAGAGAAGGAACTTTTGCGCGGAACGTGAGTTAAGCGTGTTTTTCAGCTCTGGAGCGCGAACAGCAAGTTTTAAAGTTTATTATTAGAGTCTTTTTCAAGACTTTCAATTTTATATTATAAATATTATATTTATTAAATATTATATTTATTATT